>PHFE01000075.1:0-19732 GCA_002796755.1 Paracorniculantispora psalliotae | reverse complement strand
GGGGGGGGGAGAATAGTCTGATAGCCCTTACGATGGGGTAGCAAGCGGGCTATTTCTTAGAATCTTAGGGCACGATTAACTACATATTGACAGGTTAAAGGTGGGAAGACCCGGAAATAAATGACGCGCGATAATGATTTGCTATGGCGCGTGGTTCAGGCCGGTGCTGCACCTACATTTCGGTAACCATCGGCAACCGCGGATACCGGGCGCCAACGTCAATGTTCCCTGTTGCTCTGTGCTCTTGGTTAATATATCTGTTTCAATGGCTATTCTGCCCGAACTGGTCTTTAGCACACACAGCCGTCCGTTGTGATCAGATTGGCTACTTTGTCCTGGTGTTCGTAGTTTGTCGCAGTTCGACCCACGAGAACTTAATGCTTGGCCGACTGATCGAAGAAGTAAAGCTGTATCTACCGGGACGAGCAAGTGCTCGGCATAATAGTTCCAGGAGTAGACATACATGACTACAACTAAAACCAACACCACTTTAAAGGCGATTTTGTACCGCAACGGACGGGAACGATATTGAAAGTAGAGGGCCGAAGAAGTCGGCGGTTAGCTGTCAAAGGAACACAACCGCAACAAAAGTAGCGTCAGCGGGTAGCTAGGAGCTGATGTTGTGGATAAAACTACAAGACGGCAAACGATTAAACCATGTGAGCAATCAAGGTTTCGTATACCTACGCCGCTGTAGACAGCGAAAGCTTGTGCCAAACGGACACGGGTTTGGATGTTCCATGCCTCTATCTGCGCCGGAAGCAGTTATCAGGGAGCGTATTCTCAAAGTGTGAAGCCTGGTCTGTACTATTCGTGGTGGAGCTGTTCTACGCGACCAAAGGTTAACCTTCACACGGCATGTCAAACTGCCGGATACTTACACGGAAACTTCTCAGCGGATTCCATCAGCCAGCTCAGATCTCGCGGACCACGCTTCTCAGTGAGAAGACCAGGTGCTTGAGACAGTGCAGCGGCGCTGGCGCAGTAGCAGGTACGGGAAACTATCAATACTGGCAGTTTACTGTAAAGCATAAATGCCCCAATATTTGGCCAAAAAGGCAACCTCGGTGAGTATTCAGGCGCATTGCACTTACTATAAGCGTCAGGCGAGCATGTCAGCTAACTCGGACATGTCCAAAAATGCTCCAGAAAACTGTGTGTGGTTCACTATGAAGCTATATCGCTTCCAATACTGAGTAGAATCTGCATGCAAGCGAAAAAAAAAATACATTAAACAGAACATCCTGGAAACGAAAGTTACATGCCGAAATTAAAGACCAGATTCCGTTCTCATCCTCCTCTGACTTGACCGAAGTCTGGGCGCATCTTAAAACCTGGCGACAACATGATTGAATATCAGATCTTGCACGCTTTGCATCAGCCCGTAAGACATGTGATCGCTCGCTAGCTGGCACTTGCATTCCGGATCACTGGCACAGACGATGTCATTCTGCAGCTGAAAATTAGAGTCGTTGCCAGTGAAGTAAAACACGTATACTGACCTCGAGGCAAATATCACTAATCTTTCCGCTTCGGTCCAGGTCGTCGCTGTATGTCGGGATACTGCTGTGCGACTGAAGCGCTTGCGTAGCAAAGAGGCCGTAGGCTTGGCGAGCATCATGGCAACCATTGCTGTCCACATTCGACCGCCGTTCCGGAGTGCGATACGGGTTACCCACAAGCACGATGCTGCGGACAGCGGCCAGCGACTTTTTATCGAGTTTAGCAAGAGCTTCTTGGATGACGGTGGCGCCCTGCGAGTACCCGAACAAAAAGTACTCCTGGCGAGGACAGTCACGAAGCCCGTACTTGAGAATGTCAACAATGTTCTGGACCCCAGAGGTGACATTCTGATCGAAACCGGCTGGGTAAACAACGGATTGGCTCGCGGCTCCGGTATTGTTGGCGAGGACACGCTCGATGGCGTTCTGGAACATCAACGAAACGCCTTGTGGCTCCCCTGATCCACGAGCATCAATCAACTCTAAGCCGGGATGTCAGCCTCAAATTCTTGCATTAGCAGATGCCGTAAAAGGTGTTCCACGAACTGAATGGCACACATGGTGTTAGGGCCTCGGCTGTCGATAGATTAACGCGTGGAATAGCCAGAAACGCAGAGTCACCGCAGCGGCATCCAGACGCTGCGTAAATAGGCGGCGCCAGGGCGGAGAGCATTAAGAAAACATGGGGAAGTATAGATAGCATGTTTGCAAAAGAAAAAAGTATAATAATAAAAAATAGCAGCAAGCGAATGGTGTAACGAGAGTAACGAGTAGTGGGAAACCAAGCGTGTTAGAATGAGAAGAGTAGCCGCATGGAAAGTCTGTAAAAAGGTCGCTGAGCTTTATATAATCCCGTGAGAAGATATAGGATGATGAAGATTCAGGTATTATTCCCAGCAATGACTAGGATATCCACCCCGCGCATTACGGTCATTCCGAGAACGTGGCTCATCAACGCTAACTGAATGGCGCGTGTCGCTGGCTGGCGAGGGTCAAAATGAGGCCCACACGCTTGCGACCGGCCAACAGGGTATTGCCGTATTGCCCTGCGAAATGAAAAGTGCATGGCAGAAACTACGTTAATTTACCAGCCCATACAAGTCTGAGCTCTGCGGCAGACTGCGCCCCCCCGCTGGGCAGGCGGAAAGGCTGTCCTTGAAGCGGGGCGGTAATAGCAGAGTTTGTGGTGGACAGGTGGCGGCTTTCTAGCATGGCCTTGGCCGATGCCGAATTGAGTAGGGCATTCGACTTGATGGATGGGTAGCTGTTTAGACAGAATATGGCTCGTCCGGCCGCGCAATACTGAATCTCCGCGGTCACTCATCCGCGAACAGAAGCCAGACGAGACAGGCGAGCCGAACGAGACTGGCAAGCATTATGCCTCAATTTCCCAGAGCAAATACCGCGACGGGACTGGCAGGGGAATGTAAGAGATGCGTCTCCAGTTGACTGGAGAGCAGACAAGGTCGTACTTGTTGGCTACACTGTGTCGGCGTATTTTCGTATCGACGTATTCGAGAGTGTTGGCGTTGATACCAGCCGGCCTACCTGCCCGCACCAAAGTGTGGAGGCATGAAAGACTAAGAAGTTCCGCGTATTTGTACGTCTTTTCTTCTACAATACAGGCTACTTTCTTGGCATCGAACTTTCGCGGTCCACCATGTATGATGGCTTTGTAGATTGTCATGCAGATTCTGGTCGCGGCGGCGGTCAGCTTTGGGACACTGCATTACGGTCCAAGGCGGTTAATATGCCGCTAAAAAAAATGCACTGTCAGCACTTGGCACAGCCGGCAGCGGCTGCCATTCCTCGAGCCAAAGCTGGCGAACAGGGGGGGTTAGCCATCGTTCAGCCCGTCGTCGGCAATTGGGCCAGATTGTTCCAAGATCTCCCATCAGGGCGCCGCACCCCTGCAGCGGATACTAAGTGGAGGCAAATAGCCAATTGCGGCTGTTGAGTCGTGCAGCTTATGGAGCTGCAAGGCCATCGGTACGAGACCCGGTACGAAGCCCGGTGCGGGACCCGGTGCGGGGCCCAGGCTCCGGTCGCAGCACAATGTACATCGAGTCTGGTCTCGGGCACAAGGCGCGGCACCTACGCTATTCCGTGCTTGATGAAGCCACGCAATTTGCACACGGCGGTTGTTTGTTGAGTCAATTCCAACTCGAGGCTGCTCTGGCCTTGATCATGCCCCAACTCAGGGTCTGGTAAACGCAGCAGACAGTCATCGAGGCGAAACAGCGCGGCGGCGCAAACTCGCCGCCCGCCCCCCCCCCCAATCCCTCAAACCACTAGTGCTTCATGCTTTGGTTAGAGGTACACAACCGCCTTGAGATATTGCCCTCCAACCAACCTGCTTTAACACAGCCTTCTACCAGATCAGAGGCAAACGGCAGAAAATATCACATAACTTGCTTGGGCGAAAAGCGCAATCATTTCTCAAACTTTATTTTATCGTTGACACGTATTTATCTAGCAAACATTACCCTACATCTCTGAAACGGTTCCGACATCCCAATCGCAAATGCATCAGCTCGTCACAATACCTGCCAAGAATTTTCATCACGCAGCTAGTGCTTTTGGGCCCAGCCGAGCCGGTTCTTGCCGGCATCGAAAACGACGTAGGCGGCCTTGAGCGCAATGTCGCCAAAGATGTTGAGGCCGATATTGCCGGCCGGCTGGATGCCACCGAAACACTTGCCGCCGTCCGCCGGTGCAAAGTTGATGAGAGAGCCAGGGACGGTAATCTTACCGTTGCCCACGCCGAAAGAGAAGTCAGGGACATCGGAGCTGCAATCAAACACGTACCCTCCCTGCGCCTGGTCGTTTTCCGCGCCCGGAATGTTCTGGTAGTAGGCGTCGACGGTCTCGTCGTCGAGGAGGAGAAGCGTCGTGCCCGTGTCCGCGATGCCATCGACGCTGCCGTTATCCGTGCTGGCGGTGAACCCCCAGAAGCCCTGGCTACTATCGACGGCGACGTAGCTGATGTTAGACAAACCGCTAGGGATCTTGCCGAAGACGTAGCTGCCCGGCGTGTTGTGCTTTAAGTCGGCGACGAATAGCGGGGCGTCGAGCTGAGACTTGACATTGTCGAACCATGTCTTCTGGGGGGTGGGCGACACTGTATTGAGCTGCGAGAAGGCCAGGCCTAGAAGGCCGTCGGCGGCACCCTCGGCAAACTGCTGAGAGACCTGCTTGGCAGACTCGACGGCCTGCGCCTTGACCGTCAGGCCCCCGACCGTGACTGTATCCGTGAAGACGTCGCCAGAGCTGTTGGAGCCGTCGCCGTAGGAGATCTTCCAGGTGGCGCCGGCGATTTTCTTGGCGGAAGAGCTCTTGTTGGGGTTGTACTTGGTCTGCGAGCCGGCGCCGCTGGTCTCGGTCGAGAAAACCCAGAGATCAGAGCTGCCAGTGTCGAAATCAAGCTTCAGGGTCTGTGCGGGAGAGCCGATTTGAACATTGACCAGGTATTCGAGATCGTTCTGGTTGGAGTTCGCGACCGCCGTGCCGGACGCACGTTTGGCTCTGTTGCTGGCCTTGGCAGCAGCGGCAGCAATGTGCTCGGGGATAGCCTTGCCATACTTTTGGTACGCACTGGCAAGAGCCAGGGGGCCGTTGCGGCCAGTAAATTTCTCGTTGCGAGACAGCTTCAGCTCGAAAGAACCACTGTCGAGGTTGGGCATGGGGCTACCGGCGGCGAAGCTGCCTACCAGAGAGGCGACGAGGAAGTAGCCAAAGGTCTGCATGGCGACGTTTTGTTGCGAAGTTGAATTGGAGGGGGGAAGTTACACAAGATGCTGATGATAGTTCAATTCATCTGCTCAGTTGGGGCAAGGATGAGGCACCTTTATACTACCTGAACCTTCTTGGAGACCCGGTCACGGCTTTCTCGGCTCTCATTTTCGGCTTTTCATGAAATGCGAGCCTTACGCAATCTGGAAAGTCACCTTTAAATGACGTAAAAGCTCGTGGGCTGTGCAAACCAGATATCGAGAAAACGTGAGGGCGTCGAACTGGCACCCTCTAGGCCAACGAGGGGTAGGACCCGCGTGTCGCGAACGGGAGGGCCGTGACGAGCTCTTACCCACGTGCAACTCGTACCTAGGCCAATCTTCTGGCATTGTGGTTCCGGGTACGGGCTTTACGTCCCGACAAAGTTCATCATGCTATGCAAGATGAAGGAGGACACTGTTACATGTTTTGTCCAATGTTGCAGACTAGTCCCAGAAGAGTTTCCTGATTGGGAAGGATGGGCCGGTGTGGATAGTGCGTGGCAGCAAAGTGGGTGCGTTGCTCTTCCATCAACCTTCCTAAAAGGGAGAGTTATTGTATACAGCTAATCAACTATTTCTGTCTTCGGTACTGTCACAAGCGCTTGTCAAGAATAAGCCAGGCAAAGCCACAAATTGTGCATGATAGGTCGCGGGTATTAATCGCGCAACACTAGAACGCAAAATCAAGAGCCTTCAAAACTGCTGATATTATGCCTATTGTGTTAGAAGATGTGTGCATGACCGCTTTCGCGCAGCATTGACACGCAAATATCGAGCCCACAGGGGCTACAGTCCCATGTCCGGAATCAATCCATCGCGATAGGACACCATTTGCACAATCAAAGATCAGTCGGTGGCAGATCCTAGCTCTGTAAAGCCGTGACTTATAGAATGATATGAGCTATCGGTATAATTGTCTCCAACGATGACAGTCTACGGTACCAACGTCCGGGTGTCGGCGTTCCCGCCCACAAGACGCTCCTACCCTGGCGATGGAGTTAGTAGTGAAGAAATTAATTAATCCGTTCGATATAGATGGGTACCTGATGAATGATCGTCGCGCAGATATGCCGGCCGATTTTGCCGGCTTGCTCTGAGCTGGCTTCCGTCCCTTGACCATGGCGTCACCCTGATATAGGGTAAAACCAACCTGCCAGAATAGGTTAGTGGTAAGCATCCTTCGTACACGCGGTGATTGCAGGCTCGGTACGTTGATTCATGCATTACGTGGGCTACTCATAGCACGTGCGACCAGTTGCATGAGACACCACCGTTGGATTGCGCCCATACTTGGCTCCTGCATGACCGGGCGGGCACTTAATAAATGCCGCCGAATTCGTCCCGATGGCCTACCTGTGCCGGGGTTCCGGTACGCCGGCGTCGGACCGTTGCAGCTATGCACACTGGTGAGTTAAGTCGGTCAATCGGTAGATCGCGTTACGGGAGGTGCCCGAAGAAGAGCGATGTGTTGATCAGACAGGCGGAAGCGGCTTCGACGACGGTGCATGGATGGGCCGCCCGTGCTACATGCAGATTCGAACCCTAGGAATGTGCTGTTGGGTGAGAGCAGTGAGGGCTATGAGATTGCATTTCCAGGTTTATTAAGTTCAACCCTAAATAAGATGTTTAAGAAAATGGTGCGGTTAATGAGTCTTAACCTTGGCTATTGGACCTAGCCAACTGTATAGCAAAGTAGCATCTATTGGCTGGCGCCACCACACATGTCTCGCGCTCGTCGGATTTCCTCCGCTCGAATCGCCCGTAGTATATCTGGATACCACCGTTCTCCAACATCCGGATGACTCTTAACACGGTTCTTCAGCATTGCCTCACCGAGCGTCTTCGCCACATCGCCCTTGCGAAAGGTAAACTCGACCTCGTCAACCAGCGAGCCGTTACGTTCCATTATCCGCTGGCGCTGTTCCCTCACCTCGGCAGGCACCTCGCCGATGCCGACGTTCTCTAAATCATTAAATTCCGTATCCAATTTTAAGCCCTGGAAGAATGGGATGGAGAAGCGCGCGCCGCTCCCCGCCTCCGGGGACAGCACGCGATGGGTCGTCGACACACACACACCTCGCGTGAGCGCCTCGAGGCCCTGTCCAATCGCCACAACAAGCGTGCCGTCAATGGGAGGGCAATCAACCCATACGCCCTGAACATTGCGTACTTGCAGACCGCGGTGCTGTGTCGCCTGCAGGAGATAGCTCGTCAGCATGCTGTCCTTGTGCGGCCCAACACCGTGGCTGCCGGTTGAGCCGGAGGGGAGCCCTAGCTCCGCAGAATCGGGGTATTTGATGAGTTTGAGTTTATGTTGCTGGTCATCATCAAAGTACTTGTTGAACGCGTCAGCAGGGAGCAGGATGGCCTCCGCAATGAGCGAGGTGAAAGAGATGGATATGGCACCCATGCGCGACATGTAGTCCACGTAGGCATCACGAAAGCCGGGTATGACATCCTCGGGGGGCCACTGGTTAGGTGCGAGAAGGTTGTGGTAGATGGGCTTCTCCGGTCCTGGCAAGCAATGC
Source organism: Paracorniculantispora psalliotae (assembly GCA_002796755.1). Lineage (NCBI taxonomy): Eukaryota > Fungi > Ascomycota > Sordariomycetes > Hypocreales > Cordycipitaceae > Paracorniculantispora > Paracorniculantispora psalliotae. The sequence goes on along the minus strand of PHFE01000075.1, from coordinate 11,929 downwards.
TCGGTGGATAAGTCAATTTGTTCACGGTGATCAACGGCGCCAGCAGTGATTTCGGTAGACAGTCGTGAGTAACCAAGGAACGATGACGCATTCTTCATTTCAATTTTGAGCCTATAGCAAAACGTATGTCAGCAGAGGGTATGCGCTTGAGGGCGTTGTTTTGGTCACGCGAGCCCATTTGTGGGAGTGCCATCACTTCATGCGGGCTTCCTCACTTTTCTGCTTCCGGTATATCAAAGAAAGCTTTGCCGCGTTCAATTACCCTCTCAAACAGCCTATCCGGAATACTGACATTCTTGAGATAGAGGAAACCAACTTCCATCAACGCATAGCGTAGCTGCTTCAAGAAGATGGGTTTGGTTGCTCGGTTGTCAGCCTCCGCCAGGTCCAGGATGGGAATAGATGTGAACGACATTGCCAAGCTATTAATGCGCAGGAAAGCGGCCTTGGCCTAAAGTTTGGAATCCGGCTAATCAATGTCGGTCTTATATATATGATGATATGCGGGTCTTTGCGCCGTGATAACACCTTTTTTTTTTTTTCCTGATGATCATCATCACGCTGCATGGGGCATGGGTGGCGTACTTGGTGGCGCGACGTCGCATGTCCACTGTTTCCCCACATTCAGCAACAGCAACGCAACTTTGCAGAAGTGGTCCGATTTCGCCGCCCTCCAGGGCCGATGCAGGCCTCCCTGGTGTCAATGCGATGTCGCTCAGTATTGGTCGGGAGTTTTTTTTTGCTGGTTGGTTGCCGGCGGCTGGCCGGCGGCAGCGGCTGCACTCGCCATGGCTCGGCAACTTGGAGGAATGTGTCCGCGTCCGCTGATGTTAGCTTGGATTCAAAACAGAACTAACCCCTCGTTGCAGTAGAAAATAGACAGAAAGGCCGCCGTGGATAGAATCTATAACCGCAGCTTTATTGTAGCTAGCGACGCGAGGTTTGCGAGCTCCGGAGTCGGCGATATATGTGCACGGAGCAACCCTCTGTCTAGGAATTGGTGTAAGTTCCTATATGACTATACTGCAACGATAAGCTTAATCCCCGCGTAAGACAGCTCCCAGCACAGGTCAATAAGACCCTATTGGACAACTCTCCACGTACATTGTTGTTGCTGCCTATTGTCACGGCGGCAGCCAACCGCAGACTCACCACGCAAGCGTACAAGGTCTTGTCGGATATACTTGACGAGTACAGCAGTGCGTGGTGGTCCATCTAGAAGAAACTCCACACAGAATAGCCTGCTGGATCGGTACAGTCTCGTACCGGTTCCGTACCGATATGGCTTACTGTGAATAACACGCCTACGCACAGACATCAAGCTCCGCGCGCACTGCCGAGTACGTAGCATCTCTCCTCGATTTCTTGGGCGCCGGCAGCGACACCCGCCGTCCGCCCGCCGCGACAAGCCCAAATATCTAAAAGACTAGGTAACATGCGGCTCTCTCGGGTTATCTCGCCAGCTAAGATATCTCGGCAGCAGGTTGCAGTAGTATAAAGCCGTGTTTCGCCGCGGCATCTCCCACCTCCAGAATCCGAGTGCGAACTCTGATGTCCTCACTGGCCAGCGTACTGTGGCACTAGGTCTGCTTCGTTTGCTAGTTTCGCCGGTATCAATGCGAGATCGACGCATCGCTTCCAGTTTATCCGCTAGCCTCCCACCAATGTGACGTTGGAAGCCCATGGCAGCGAAATATCTGAGTGCGGCTCCTACGTTATGGGGCCGCTAGAGTTAGGCGGCACCACAGCAAAATGGAATAGCAATGCATAGGCGACGGATACATGTCTACCGCTACCAGGTTGGACACGTCGACGCAGTGCATAGCTAATTTCATGCCTCTGGCCGCACATAAACGCCGCCACCGTACGGATCTGGCGCAGCACTGCCACCAGCCCCATAGTCTCCGCCTACCCATACCAGCAAGATTAAACACTAATCGGCCAAGGCCGGTGACCTGTCCTCGCTCGCTGAGGGTTTGCAGGGCCTCAACTGAACGTCGCAGGCGCATCTTTGCTCTCTTACGAGACAACCCTTCCTTTAGCGACGCTCGGCATTGCTGCGTCTGTAATTGCGATAGCGAAGTTGTATGCCGTCTTAGTATGCGCCCAGTTTCAGTACTGGCTTGCACATATTCGTGTTTCCCTTCTTAATTTACTTACCTTGAGCCATGAAGTATTTGAAAGCCACTAGAAGCACTGCGGCAAGTTCGAGGAATGCTACTACTCAGCGTCGGAATAAACTAGGATGTCCTTGTGCAGACATATGGAGCCCGGTGCCGGGGGAGATTAATTCAATGCCTCCAATGTCGTCGATAAGGGAATTTGGTTGCAAGCTATTCTCGCAGGCCTGTGGTTAATCGGAGCCCCAGAGTTTGCGCTAGGGGCAGATGGACTTGCACTCCCTGGAATCGGCGCTATCTCGGGCGGGCCGTCCTCATATCAAGGGATCTCAGAACCCAGGAGCCGTTATAGTGCCCCGGCTCTCACCGAGAATGTTGTCTCGGCATGTCCGTCGGTAGCAGATGTAGCTAATACCCCTAACAATGAGCCCCTGCATTTCCTCCTGTTACTTCATAAGGCGAACACCGGAGACCCACCTCCTCGCAGATGTGACCGCCCGTTCATTCATTTGTGAGAGGGTATGGGAAAGTTGGCCGGCAACGCCGTAGCAGGAGTATGGTGGGCAAGAGACGCAGATAGGAGCACCGCTAGTAATATTCTTGCGCGTCCAATGCAAGACCAAGGGTTGAGGAATGTTGACGTTTTCCAGATTGCAGCCAAAGACCCCGCTACCAGGTCTAAATCCCCTCTTCAAGCCCACGCCTCCAGTGAAGGGAAAGGGAGAGGATCCTACGGGCCAAAGGACGTACCTGGGCAAGCCATTATTCTAGTGTTCTGCTTGGGCAGACTGGCTCTCGTCTACTGGTGCTGTGTGGCTACCCTTGCTCTCACGCTATATCGGTACAAAGGGAAATCGCCGCCCCATATAGAACCCAAACCTAGTCAATCTCCCGATGCTTCGAGTCAAGCACAGGTGAAATCATTGGGCAGATCATCGGGTCGGCATTCACCCCGCTGTGGATTGGTGTTTAAGCCGAGCACACTTGCCCAATAGCTCGACTGTGCGCAGTCTTGATCTGTGGCTCCTGGCAGCGACCTCAGTCATACTAAACACGCGTGTCAATGTTCAGTAACTTATGGTGCTGGTACTCGCGTGTGCGTGATGGTTACTGGTGGGATGGGGGTTGGCATGGTGGCGAGGTGGTGACAGAACAGAAAGGAAGCGCAGAGGTACGGGTGCCTAATATCGGTACACATGCGTGTTTCTCGCATGCGTTGCTCCCATTGCTACAATACGTCGACCCAATACTGTCGAGCGCCAGCCAAACCCCGGCAACAGATGCCTGTTTGTATCCGGAGCTCCTCTTCGAACCGGGCCGGAAGTCGATGCGAGCCAGGCACTGGATGGCGACGGCCTATTAGACCAGCACCCTATTTGATCCAGTATAAGTTTACGGCAACACCACATCCAGGCTTTGCCTGTCTGCCTACCCTCCGTTCTCTATACTAAACCCTGCAGCACCTGCCTAACAGCATCGAATTCAACTTGAATGATCGCCCGGCTAGTCGTACCGTAGACTAGGGCTTGGTGTTCTATCTTGTATCCATCATTCCGTAAGCGTACGACGCGTCCCTTCCTCTGCCACGAGCTACCCGTCGGTGCTCCAACGAGGCTACAGTTGTGGCCAGGACAACCGCCTGAATGTGGTTGGTAGATTGACTGACTGATTCACTAGCCTAGTTGCCCGGTACTGCAAGTAGTCATCCTCGCCACCCCGCACGTCGTTGATTTGATTTTTTTTCATGCCTATTCACGCTCTCGACCGGCACCTGTCAAGACCATGTGCTATTTCGAGATGACACTCTGGCGCTGCGGCTACTGGCGCTGGGGCCGCTTCCGCGAACGGTGTAACAAGGAGCGCCGTTTGGGCGAGACGTGTGGCCTCAAACTCGTGTATGACACGCAAAGGGAAGCAGATAAGTGCGCACTCTGCCGAGCTGCGGATACGAAGCGGCGACGACTCGACAAGATGTGCCGCGACGTCGAGCGTTGGCGTCGAGAGGGCGACCGTCGAGCAACGATTGAGCGCACATGTATAGAAATGCAAGAGATCACGAACCAAATATCCCGAATAAGTGCAGGGCATCTTGCGAGAACGTCCTCACTCAGCCAGACATGAACAGGAAAGTCCTACCATACGAATGAGGGGCAGCTATGGGAGCTAGAATCAGCCCTACAGTGAAGAGACACGCGGGAGTTCTGCGATGACGGCCTCGCACCGTGAATATAGCCCCACGAAGTCAACAAGTCGGCCGAGTCAAATACGGGTGTCATAGGCTGAGAAGGTGCCGGAACGAAGCCCTCTCCTTGTCAACCGGCCCGCGGATGGAATGCGGCAGGTCTCCGCCGTCAACGCGAAGTGCATTGACAGCTTTTGCAGATCATTGGTATTTTTCTTTGTATCGTATGATCTTCCTATGCCCGTCACACGGGTATTTATTACAAACGGCATACATACGAACTAGGCTAGATAATGAGACTATCTGTTGTGCTGTGTATAGGCTTGGTGGGAGCTCCTGGCCGGTTGGCAGGCTATACAGATGCACCGTGAGTTGCCCGCCCGCGTAATACAAATCATCATGAGAGTATCAGGAACCGACAATTTTCTACGAGGCCATAGGCAGACCACTGTTGGCGCCTAACGTTTAACGTCCGGGTTGTCAAGCACGCCAGCGGCGTGAACTTGCACAGGTATCTAGTGTCAGCCCACTGGGACAGCCTCACGCCAAAATATGCTGCGTGTCGCATTGGCGAGCAGCAGCTACCGAAGAACTTGCCGGCAACCCCCAAATGTGTCTAGGCGCAAGTCTACTTTTGTGTGTCTAGCCTTGTCTGCGCAGGACCATGTTCCCTGCTCGTATCCTGGGTGTAGTGTATCCTGGTGGTACCACCATCAGGCTACCTGGCACCGGTCGCAATCTGCAGAGTCGCTACCCGTCGCTTACGCCCTACCGCACAAGGACTAGTTCCCGGGAAGATCCCCGCGACGGGCCAGATGCACGTGTAACTAATTGGCCCGCGACCAAAAACCGAGCGAATCTCTCCGCGCACTACTGTAGAATCAGTCACGTTTACTTGGTCCAGGTTTCATCTTGGGATGTGCAATCGGCGTAACCAACGGGGCCTGTGTAGAGGAGAGTGATGGCTATCCAGAAGCCTAATAGCGGCGCTGCGCCGTCTCCAACAAAGCCTGCGCAACGCTGGAGAGCATCGCGGTGAAGAAATTTCGCCGCGCCATGACTGACCACGGCCTTGTGACTTTGAGGTCCCTACGTTCTTTGATGCCGTGTTCGTTGGTGTTATTCAGCCGGGCGTGGTGCGACACGGATGCGGAAAAGATAGTCAAGGGTGGATTATTCGGGTGGCAGTTTACCTCTACTTAATGGGTTTGTTTATGAAGCTTGTTAATTGCGCGTTGAACGTCTTTGTTCCTCAATGATTAACCCGTCGCCGGCATGGTAGCTCTAGCAGGCTTGTTAGCGAGGCCCTCTAGGTACCACCAGCAACCTTCACCAGCTATAAACCCAAGCCGTGTTTTAGGTTTTGTGAGTCCTTATGGGTATAACGTTCTCTGAATGCTCACATTTTGGGCACACTTTAGTAATTGGACTGTAACATTTCCAGTACTCTACAAAAGAAAGGTAACCCGGCCTAAAGTGTAGTCATATCCTCCGCGTCGCAGCTTACGACAGCTGTGCCACACATGTTGCAATCTGGCTCTGGCAGTCACTCACAGGCTTGCCAGCGAGACGCCCTTGGTTCACTGCGTCTGAGCACTTGTTATTCTGAATATCGCATGCCCGCTGGACCGCCGCTCCCTTTGTCACGAATGTGTCGCCTGCGACGCTGAATGGCCGTGCGCTGTCCCCCGAGCCGGTAACGGCCGGTGCCTCTATACCGCCCAATGAAGCGCTCTTCTTCCCAGCTTTGCCGCCGTTAACAGAGCTGTTACCGCTGGCATTGTTGTCGACCTTGGCGCTCTTACTTTTGCTGGTGGTGTTCTCTCCTCCACTCTTGGGGTTTTGGTTGTTGCCATTGCCGCTGCTGCTATTGGATTGGGTGCCTTTTTCCTTCTTGCTATCGCTTTGAGCACCATTTCTGGGGTTTCCGTTGCTGCTGCCCTTTTGCACACTACCCTTTGCGTTTCCGTCGGCGGCTTGCTTGCCAGCACCTTCGCCAGGGTTGTCGTTGCCGTTGATGCCCTTGGCACCGCCATTGGGGCTTCCGTTTCCGCCACCTTCGGTCACCTCAAACTTGGTGCAGTCATCCTGCGCGCCGCGCTGGGCCACAGGCATGTTGACTGGCTGATGATTGGCCGCCGCGATCATCGTGCAGACACGGTATACTCCAGCCGGTAGTCCACCCTGGACAGTCGCCGACAAGAGACCTTTGCCGTTGCCCGCATCGTCGATCCCTTTAAAGAAGGCAAACTTGGTTGGATCGGGTGGGGCTTGCGATCGCAGGCTACCAATACTCTGGACCGTGACATGGCAGTGTCCGATGATGTCTCCGTTGGCGTCCAGCGCTTGCGGGGCAGTGTAGTAGTTCGTGGTCGGGTTTACAAAGACACCAGCCTTGAGATGGCTGGTTTGAACCTGGATCTGGAATGTTTGCTTGGCAGGGACTTGATCGCCAGGTTGCGGATTGAGAATTATGGCGGAAATCATATTGGTGGCCGCGGGAATTTGTCCCATGGGAATACCGTTGCACGATCCGTTCCTATCTTGCTGCCCATTGGTAATCGTCTTGCCTTGACAGAAGTTGATAAAGTTATCCGAGTCCCTTGATTAATCAGTAACTTGTAGTCCAGCAGAAGCAAAAGGCCACTGTGCCATTACATACGTCTTTGAAGGCGATTGCCCGGCGACTATGCCTTTTGTGCCGGGCTCCTGACCAGTACGGCCGCTGGCACTTTGTATTTCGTTTGATTTCAAACAGGCGGGGCTAGTGTTTGCGCCAGCATCAGACCCTTTGCCTTGGTTGCCGTTATTACCGCCGCGAGCACCGCCGCGACCTAGCTGACGGCCAGCAACGGCATACCGGTGATCTTCAATACCACGAGCCATATCAACAGATATGCCTGAAATCACACTGCAAGCCGCCAGGGCCGCTGTAGGTAGAACGTAAAGGAGCATGGTAAGGGTTGAACGAAGCTTCGCTAAAATTCGATATAAGGGAACGTGTACCCGACACACTTTCAGAAAATAAACTGAAGATTATCGCAAAGTTGCAGTCGAAGAGGCTCAGTAATATAGTTATCGAAGTTCCACTTTTTTTGGTCGGCGTAGACAGTCGTGAGGGTGAAAAGCAATTACGGAGCTGGCGTGTGTCGGGACAGCGTGTTTCGGGCTGGAATGGTTTCAAACTCGGGACGGTGGCGCGAGAACGTCACACCATAGCCTATGGAATCAATAACGTAAATTCGACCGAGATAGTTGGCGCAAGCATCTCACCCAAGCCAGGAAAACATCAATGACGCTCCCGTGTCCGAGTACCTTATCCGCACTACACGCGAGTGGTCCGTCATCACGGCCAACGGAGGAGAAACAAGCAAGCACTAGGGCAATCCTTGCCGCGTAAATAAATGCATTATAAAAATACTAATCCAAGTGCTGCCACCTATTTTTTCTTTCTCGCAAATAGACTCTCAGTTTTAAACTCGCCATGAGCCACATCATTGGCGCGGTAAATCTTGTGCCTCGTTCGAACTAGTTGCTGATTCCATGCCACCCGTACGGAGGTGGGCCAGCCACTGGAACAAGTTCATGGCGTCGATTCCATAACATATCGCATAAAACGAACTTGAAATTCAGGGGCCAGCCTTAAAGTATCATATCCATCACATGCAGGTACGGCAGGCTGGAAAGCACGGCACCGGTAGTGGACCTGCAGGATCCGATTGCATGTTGCAGGCCGCGCCTTACGCACCATTACGGACACCCGAGGTTCGTTGCAGGTTCTAATCGATGCAACTTCAGATGGGGCGTGGTATGTATTCTTGAGTAAATGATGAGCATTTGGCGTGACTGAGCCGGCCCGACGGCTGCTCTACATTGTGAGCTCACGAATCGCAAGCCTGTAGCCGTTGTGGCTGTTGTACCGTTGTTAACGTCATGGGCGGCAGTGCTTATAGACGATTTACGTGTACTTTTCTCCCGGTCAAGGAAGACCGATAGGGCAATCTACTCTGCGGTAAGCGCGCAAAGCCGGCCGATATTTTCATCTTTGCTCGCAGCCACGTGCCTGAAGAATGAAAGACATTTTGCAATCACTCCACATTTTCACAAGTAGGCGAAGAACATCATCGATGCACAAAAGACAAAAGAGTCATAACGGGACAGTTTTATATCATCAACAAATCAACACCACCCTTTTGCCCACGCCAGAGAACCGCCGACCGCCACACACCTCCCTCTCCCAGCCAACACTATCCAATTGGCATGCCAGCTAACTAATCTACGCCGTGGGTACGGCAAGGAAGTCAATGTCTGGCCCGTAGCCGACACCTGAGCTATCTACGACAACCGTGTTCTGTGAGCCGCCCTGCAAGTGGCAATGCACAACACTCTTGGCAACAGTGTTGCCATCCCCTGTAGGAAGGAAGGCAATCGTCTGGCCTTGGCCGTTGACCGTCACGGTGCTCCGTCGTTGAGAGGTGTCCCCATTGGCATATGAAAATGTCAGAGTATGTCCCGCGCAGCCGCCGGCACCATGAAGTCCAGAAAATATGACGGTGCCATTGGCCTGGCCGCCCACCCACCCTGCTGCCTTCTCGTGGCTGCATCCAGTGCAATTTACAACCACGGAGCCGTGTGTCAGTGCGGCAAGCTCCCCCTCCATTATGGTCGACGACGCAGAATCAACCCACGTTTGGCGGCGCAAGTCCAGCACCCAGCTCTCCTTGTTCGGCATCCGGATTGTGGTTCCCGAGATGTTGAGCGGGAGCCAGACGTAGGTGCTCCGCATCAGGTTGCTCGGTTGCCAGCGATCGCCCATGTATATTGCCCAGTCACCCACAGGGAGAATGTAATTTGTCTGCGAGTTGTACGTGTTGCTCCCGACAGCCGCAAATGTGGCCCAAGCAGACCAGGGCCCCGTCAGCGATTTTGCATAGCTGTACACCTTTTGATATCATTTAGCACGGTAGACGCCAACAACACCAACGCGATAGCTACTTGCATTATCGTTTGCAGTCCAGCCCGTGAGGTGAGAGCCAAACATGAAATAGAATCCTCCTTGCTTTAGGATAGCTGGTGCTTCAATGTGTTCACCCCACAAGTGCACCGTCTTGGTCACATTGAGGTAGTCGTCACTGAGCGCATCGATGCGCAAGCCGTTTTGTCGCTGGGGAACCAAATGTCAGTATATAAGCTTCTAGGCAGAATTGAAATGCATGCGTCCACGAACATCTTCTGTCAAGAGGTAGGCTGAGCCATCGTCGTCTTGGAAAAGGCCAATATCGCGAGATTGAAACCCTAGCGGGCGGAAGCTATCCAGATAAGTGTAGTCGCTGCAGACAGACGCCGACGTGGCAACGCCGACTTTTGCTTCGCCGTAGCTGCTGTCATCAATGTGCATATACATGACGTAGGTTTTGTGTTTGTGATTGTACAAAACCTTGGGACGCTCCACGACCCGATTTGGCCCTAGATCTCCCGCCGATGTTCTTGACAGGAGCGCATTCCGAAACGTCCACGTCACAAGGTTCGTGGATGAGTAGCAGTTGATATTCTGAAAGGATGCGCCGTCCGTCTTGTCTTCGCCCATCATGTAATAGACCCCGTCAACCTTGATAATACCAGCTCCATGGGCTTGAATGTGGCGACCTGTATTGGTCTGCTCGATTGCTATTAGCTCAGAGGTTTGATAACGGCTGATGGCAGAAGCGGGTTATCTTGACGCACGGCAGTCCACGTTGCCCCAGATACGATTTCGAGCGCAGCCTGTCCTGCGGTCAGCAGCGACAGAAATGCGAGACGCGATGCTAATTTGAGCCACATGATTTTCCGAATCAATGATGCCAAGCTTGCACAAGTTACCAGCGATTTATTGTATTTTGCAGCATTAGGTAGGCCTGCACAGATGGAGGATAGCTGAGCTATTTCAGTACTGCATGTCCGAGCCCATTATTGGCCAAACCGGTATACCAGAAAGCGGGCGCAAGCAGTTATTCTCCTCGCACGTCCAACATGCAGTCATCCATCACTCAGAGAATAGTTGCAATTCTTTTACCCCGCAAACCGGTACCCAGCAAAATGGTACCATCGCAGCCTGAAGATGAGGGAAGAACCGCGTTGGGCCGGGCAAGTTTGAGGGTGGAGAAACCGGAGCTGGGCTGCCTCACAACCACCAGAGCTGAGTGTGGTGCCGCCCCAATGAAAACGTGGAGAGCAAGTGCCGTATGGCTAGCGTATTTAGCGGGTGCATAACGCGCGCGCCGTATAGCACAGGCATTTTATACACTACCAGAACCATTCTGGTAGTGCCGCCCCAATGAAAACGTGGAGAGCAAGTGCCGTATGGCTAGCGTATTTAGCGAGTGCATAATGCGCGCGCCGTATAACACATGGGTGCTTGGCTTAGCGGTGAAACGTAGACCCTAACCTAGGTTAAATCCAGAGGCATTTTATCCACTACCAGAACCATTCTAGTGGTGTTTGTGGCGGTTGCTCACTCTACAAGGCAGAGCAGGCAGCTCTATTTAGAAGGTTAATTGATTGATTATTTAACGTCTATATGGTTCTAGCTCTAGGTTAAGCAAAAGGACGTGCTAGCTATGCTCAACAGAGGAAAAAGCCGTTGGCTTAGTAAGCGTAATAAGGTGTGCGCGGAGGCACGCCCATGCTTTCCTAGGGGCTTCCAAATCTAACTTCGCGGCCTTATTCCTCCTCCTTTAGTAGTAGCTTTACGCTAATTAATATAGAACTACTTCTAGTTAATTAGCTAGGTTATTTATAGAGGGAGCTTCTATTAGTAGAAAGCTCCTATACTAGAGGTTAGTTATATTATACTATAAGGTATATTAGTATATATTACTATATAATAAATAAAAAAGAGAAATTTTTATAAGTAATTAACCCTACTTAGGTAGTTAGTTTATTATTTAATTACTATTTAAATAGTACCTTCTCCCCTTAATAATACTTATTTATCTTTAAGTAATAGAAGTTAATAAGCTTTATAAAGGTCTTAAAGGATTTACTAAGGAAGTTCTTTATTATTATCTTTAGTTTAGGTATAAGCTAAGGTTAGAGACTATAAGGGATCTTTCTATAGTAAAAGAGATAGGTTAGAGACTTCTATTACCTATAAGGGTAATAGGTTTTAGTAAATTTATAATTAAACTATTTATAATAGTTAGTAAAGTCCTTATAGTATATTCTTATAGCTAGGAGGTATTCTAGCTACTATTATTAGAGCTTAAGCTCTAGGTATTTTCTTAGTTTTACCTTAAGGTATAGGCCTTAGTAGCTTAGGTAGTTAACCCCTTTCTATTAGTACTAGAATATATTAGTAAGGAGGTTTCCTACCTATTATTTACTATAGGAGATAGTTAGGAGACTATCTCCTAGTAGTATTTTTATACCCTTATTAGTAAGTTAGTCTATAAGCTTATTTCTATTAATACTAGTATAGCTAGGGTATTAGTATACCTAGATTATCCTAGAATATATATTACTAGTTTTCTAGAAGGTATAAAAAGCTATCTAGGAAGATAGTAGTACTATTATATTAATATAGTTAATTATAGATATATTATTAATATAGATAGTAATCTATTCCTATAGTAGCTACTATATAAGTACT
>PHFE01000073.1:1724-12461 GCA_002796755.1 Paracorniculantispora psalliotae | reverse complement strand
GCCTCTCTCTTGGGTCTAATTTTAGATTTATGTATGGCTGCGACATGGTAACACGGTACGGAACCTTACTGGTACTTCAGACGAACGGAGACTTTGGTACAGGCTGTGCGGCGCGCTGCCATACAAAACTGGGGAGGGACACGGACGGATAGTTTTAAGACGTCCGCCACACTGTCCTCTTCGTCTTCTTCGTCTTCACGTTCTACTTCCAGCATATTCTACCTTTTGCTCTCAATTAGCGTGCCTAAAATGGCTGGAACACCGTGATCAGGATATGCGAATTTGGTAATGGACCACCTGCCCCACTTTGCATGGCCTTCTGCATCGTGACCGTTGGCAAGCACACTGGAAAGTTATGCACAACAAGTCTAGATGCTTCCGTAGTCGCTAGGCTTCGATTTGACATGATCGGCCAGTATACTCTGGGGAGAGAGAAGTTGCGCGTCATGCTGTGCACTGTAAAGTGTTGATGTAGTGCTGTTATGGCGCGCTGTGACTGTGTCGTGCGGCACCGCATAATCACCTGCCGCGGGAACGTGGGTCCGCCTTGCCCTCGTTATCAGACTGAACCACATCATCACAGTGTGAATCCGCACTAACGTATAGAGTAATGATGCATAGTATTATTAATACTACATAATGCGTTTGTTGCAAAAATGAACGACTTTTGCATGAACATGTTGTTCTTGAAAGAGTGATGACTCAATCGTACCGAGCCCCTTCGTGTGTTTCTCTCTTGCCAAACGCAAACGGGTACTGTATGTACAAATTTCCGTAAAGAAAAAAAAGGATACTGCTCTCAAAGGACTGGCATAAACTGCAGTTACTTGGCCGGCAAAATCGTGTACATTTTGGGAGGAGCAGCAAGGACAATGAAAGCACAGATACGATAGACTCAAGAGCACGTGAAGTACAAGCACCAGCATCACTCGAATCCGTCTTCTTCCAGCCAGGCAGATCAGGAAAATCAGGCAAATCAGGCCAAGGTGTATTTAAGACCGTCATAGAGTGGTGCTGGGCGCCTGCTTGGCACTTCGCTTTGCCCCTTGCCCCACAACCGGTGTGCAGGCACCTGTTGCAGAAATCAATCGTGAAAGCCATGGTGATCGATCCTGCAGTCTCCGCCACTGCATTTTTAGAGCGCCCACGCTCTTCGAGGCGCTATGGAGAGCCGACCACAGGGCTTGCGTACGGGACCATCGTACCCCGCTGGACCGCAGCACCACCAGGAACCGATCTTCAGCCTTTAGCATGTTCCATCGGCGGCGTTCCTCATTCACCATGTGGCTCAGCAAGGCCGCTTCCTGTTGAGCAAGATCATGTTCCGGTTCCGCCCTCTCTGAATCTGGCAAGAGGTCAGTAGGAGCAGCGGCATGAGGGCAGACCGGGGTTGAAGGGGCGTTGAAGACAGAGTCCAGCGAGGCGGCTGGGCTGGGGAGTGGGCCACTGTGCTTCACAGCGGTTCGGGGTGACATCCTGGGGCCCACAGTTTGTTGGGTAAGAAATGGCGAGAGAAGCGACGGCGTCTCTTCGTCTCCACTCCCCTCGCTTGCAGAGCTGGGAATTACAAGGGACGGCTTGGCTGGCGACCTCGCTGGCAGGCTGCCTAGCTCCTTCTCTGAAGTCGCCGCGCCGACTTCGAGTAGATGGAACGCAGATGCCAAGTTGACTTTCGCAGTAGGATCCATAGAGCCAGACGAAAGAGAAAAGCCAGGCTGGGAAAGGGCATCCCACTTCATGCCGTTGGGTTCCGGTATTGCCGCTGCGTTTTGGGTGTTGTCACCTGTGGAAGGCTGTTGGGCCGATTCGGGCTGCCTGCCATATGCAATACTCGGTATGGGCAGAGACAAGTCGTGGAGATTTGAGTAGTCTTCTGGGGTTAGGTTCATCAAAGACATATCCAAGCTCGCACAAAAGTTTCCAAGGTCACGGACGCCGGCCGCGAGGGCATGTGCTTGGTTTTCAGTATTCGTGTCAGGCAACAATGTCGGGGCGTTGCTGAAGTCGCTGAAGTCGCTTCGTGCAGGCTGGTCGCTTCGCGGCATGTGGTGTTGTGATTCGATCTGCAGTGTGGATGGATTGTATAAGCGGCCATCCTTTCGATAAAGTAACATTACAAGGGACAAGTTTGCTTACCCCGGGTCCTGGTTGCATTGGAATGTCTCCAGAAAAAAAATCGCCCGACGACACACGACTTGACGGGACGCTTCCCGACGAGCAGCTCTCAGATGGGACGCTGTCGGCTGGGAAGTTGTGAGAAACATGCCCGGTCGACGGGGCCGCAGATGGTCGACCCGCATAAGCAGAGTCTCCGGACGGCGTATTTCCAACCACATTCTCGTTGCCCCTCTCTTGCTGCCATTGCGTCCCCGTACTGGATCCAGATGCGTCAGCGCACCCGACATCACCCTCAACGCTGTGCCCCGATGCTTGGAGGAGGCTCGAAACAGGAGGAAGAAGTCCATGGCATTCTTTCTGCGACGCATATATCATTCCCCAGTAGTGATACCAATAATTGCTACATGGCCAGCACACCGGGTCTGGTGGCATGGGTCCGATGGTAGCGGGCGCTGGCACGCCGAAGGATGGCCTATTGCCCGCCCCCAGGGCCTGTTGCGATGGCTCCATTTTGGGTACGAACAGTGATAGTGGCCTGTAAGACTGGGTGATCTTGTGTGATCAAGAAGTATCAAAGTATGACTATATTGTAAGACTGGGCGAACCTGTGTGATCAAGAAACGTCAGAGTATGAGTCGGGACCTCCACTGCCGGGCTATTTATACAAGTCGCGCTGAAATGATCCTTGTCTTCTTACGTCTCTGACATCGATCGAAAAAGAGTACATCAGGTAACAAACGTTGAGGTCAATAGTATCTAGACTCGATCTGGAAAGGGTGCGTCAGGCATTCTTGTCGAGGATGGATGTGCGTTGTTGTCCCCACTAGTGACAGAACGCAGAGGCACAAGCTCGTGTGTGCCAACAGCTACATGGACTCTTCTCTACCTACTGGTACTTTCCTTCTCATGTTGGAACCATGTGTGTATTTGGCATCTAACTGAAATACGTGCCGCGTCGTCGGCTGAAATTGACGGAGCGCACGCCCAGCAAACATCCAAACACTGTCCATGTCAGGCTTTGCTACCAGTTACCAAGAATATTCCAAGGTATTGTATGCGTACCTACTGCGCCGCACAGTAAGGGCATATTGCATGCACATACTGATCCGTACTTCACGGTACAGATCAGTACATCAAGGATTCAGTAGAGATGGATGTTATGTACGAAGCCCAACCAACACAGGGTCGTATTGTGAAATTTAGAGTTCAGCCAGCCTGTGATATTTTAAACAAAACATTTTACCCCGCCTGGAGACTGCCGCGCCGCGTTACACCATTGGGCGGACTGTCGCGCCAACCAACGTTGTCGTGGGTTTGCTCGTTTGTTCACTCGACAGCGTCGAATGGTGAGCGACACTTGACTTGAGTGGGGTCCATGAACTGGACTGGTTGTCGCGCGTGGACGTGCCTCGACCGTGCAGTGGGTTCGAGCCCACAACTGTAAGAATTTAGAACCCAGCACCGTACCAACCGACGCCAGGTCCGGGGGGGTGTGTCGCGCAGAAATATAAGGGTTGATAATACGTAGCCTCGTGCGGGCGTTCGCTTTTTGGCGTGACACTAGTGTAGTGTTATGGACAAAATGTGCGGCGAGCCAACGCGGGGTGGCACACCTTGCCCCAATAACTCTTTTGTTCGTTGTCCAGTTGTAGTACTATGCAGCACTAAACGCTCAGTATTGGTGCGATCAATATATATGGTGAATTCTTCTTGTATTGTCTTCTTTTCGCGGGCCAGCGCCGTCCGCGGGCGTAGTCTGAGAAAGGTCTCGCCATTGATGCAGTCCCGTACCAGACGACGCCACTACCCTCAGCCTTGTTTCTTGCCCTTCTCCATCTCGTTGCGGCGTAGCGGAGCCTGCCGCGAGATCGTCCAATTTTGTCCTGCCGAAAAAAAAGAACGAAGAGAAATTTGAGAACGCCACAAAAAGTAGTCAGTCAAGCGCAGGAATGAAAGGTGCGACTAGGCCAGGCTTGCAAGGCGGGGGTGACCCCCCCCTTTACGTCCGACGCTGTTTCCAGTGCAAGGCGTACTCGCTAGAAGGTACACGCCCAGCCGCAACCTTGCGGAAAGGCGGGGAGGACAGAGCTATGCTCACAGTACATTACATAGACTCCCCTGGGGCTTCTAGCCTTTCTTGTCTCCAGCCTCTTGTCGGCTGCGCCCATCAATGCTTACGCTGCGCAGCCTCGCTCGACGACAGTGTGGTGAGGCTTGCGAGTGGGCGTCATCACGCAGTAGAGGCGAATACCATGGCAGAACTAGCTCTTTTCTTGCTCTCATCACAATAATTTCTCCTTGCAGGCCCATTCTTGGCAGATGGCATGGCTTATCGTCATGTTCGGTCGTCCCTTGCGCGCCGGCTTTTCCTATTCTATGATCGACGTACCCCAGTCGTGTACCGCCAACTCTCGAGCGCGACAGCCCCGAGATTGGTTGTTACAGTGGTTGTTACAGTACAGAGGCATGAAGGGCAGAAGAGCTATCCAGTTTTTTCTTCTGTCGCTTCCCCTCCGCTTGACCGACAGTGAGACCCTTTGTCCAATACTAAACAGGGAGGAACCTGTTCGTTCTTTTGTGACGACTTCTTTCCAGGGTGTCGTATCCACCACACCTGCCTGTTCCATTAGCGCGAACTTTGCGAGCAACGATACAAGGTAATTAGGTCGAACGTTTGGCCAAATTCGAAAGAAAACTTTATATTTCGGGTACGGTAGGTACCGTACTGTATACCCTGTACGAACATCGCCTTTCTCATGTAGCTTCGGGAAGGCTGGGCCTGCTCTTTCCTTTGTAACGCAACAGGCTTTCTTTCGCGGACTCTTGTGTGCTGTGTAAGACGTGAGCTAACAACATCTGTGGTGTTACCCCACCTATGGTGTCGCGCTCCATGGTGCATTGCTTTTGTCACACTCTTTGGCCAGTTCCCCAGAACGGTACTGCAGGATCCTCTGATGATCACACTAAACGCATACTGAGATACCTGTGATATATAGAGCACACTAAGCTGTGATAGGGGCTGGCGCGAGCTTGCTGGTTCGGACGGCTCCGTGTGCAGGGTAGTTGATGCAAAACGGATGCGAATATGAACAGGGCTGACGGGGAACTAGTCTGCTAACGGGGTGCCCGTATTATGGGGAGAGGGCTATCGTGGTCGTCGTCCGTCGCCCTTGACTGCCTACGATTGGACTCTCACGGTATGGGACCGTAACATATCGTACCGTTACTGGATGAAGAATTGACACATACATTCGGTTGGCGGGGGAGATATTCCTCGTTCCGCCGCGGACAGTGCTTCATGTAGCCTGACATCATGGAAACGTGGTGACATTCTCGCGCACGTGATCCTATCGACAAGGTCAACATGCAGACGTAGCTCCCCCAACCCATCCCCTACCTGTGACGTCCTCCATTGCACCACATACAAGTATGCCGGCCTTGGAGCCGATCGCCAGTAAATGATAATTCCTGTCACGACGCTTCTTATCGGTCGCAGCCGCTCCAATAGACAGGGCGCGTTACTACACCTGTTTACTTGTCGTCTCACTACCACCAACACGGCATGTCCAGCCAGCCCGGTCCCCCAAAACGCCAGCTGTGTGTAGATTGACACTGTCTGCTCGAGACCATGCTAGACTGCCACGAATATAGCCGTTGAGGATATGCTGGCATAGATGCACAAGAGCGCGAAGAGTTTAAAGGCCTGCCGTGTCACGGGGATGTCCTCCATGCCTGCAGCCGCGGTAGCGGCAGAACTCGAAGTTGTTGCAGGCTCGACTACCCCCGATTCGTACCCGACATGGTGCACAGGACATGGCCAAGGGAACAACAGAAATAGCAGCCACGGCACAGTATGCCCAACAGATGCCTACATGGTGCGAGGGGACTTGGGCCTGGATCGACCAAAGAATGACACCAGCAAGAGCGCCAGAGGAGGCGACAGCCGGGGGAGGCCGGTCTCTGCCGTGTAGCGTTTGCGCAGTAGCTGCATCGGCGGTTCGTATCTGCTCAGGTCATAAAAACTTGCTAACAAGGGAATGATACTCCTACATGCTTGCACGAGCGAGGCACCCATACCAAAGGGAAGACCACTCAGAGAGCACAGTGGTGGCCAAAGAAGAGGCAAAGCTCACCCATACATGCGCGGCAGGGCGCAACACGGATCCCGCGGCCATGAAAGGACGTGGCGAGCGACAGTAGTCCGAGGGATCGCAACGCCGAGGTGCAGGCAGAAAACCAGATGACCGTTCATTCTCATTCCGATGGGGCTGGGGGCTGGGAGGGGCTGACAACGTGCCTGGATGCCACCCATACAAGCATCTGGAACAAAAACGCACCCTGAAATGGACTGGCGAGATAGAGCTATAGGCTCACGCCAAAGCCGAGGGCGACGCCTATGCTTGTTAGCAGAAGCGGCAGTAGGCTAACGGAGAGCAATGAATTTGGCGATGAAAAGAGAAGGGTGGGAACAACGCGCCGGCCGTGGCAACGTTCGCCACGAAAGCGGCCAAGAAAGCGCGGCTGTGTCGGCCTACACAACCCAGCGTTTCCTTGCGCATGTTGGTCCTCTCGCAGATGGTTAGGTTCTGTACATGCGCACTGATCTGCTAGTAGAGCTGGTTCATTACAAGAGGGTATCGTTAGCAGCCATCTTGGGTTTATCGAACCTGGTGAGCAACATGAGAATCGCCCCGTGCCGTGCAATACGTCCCTGTACGCATATGAGCTTTGACGGACGCGTATAGAGTCCTCAAGGCGCACATGTCTCCGTGGACTTACCTTGTCGTGCATGCGAGCCGCGCTAGCCATTGTTGCAAACTTTGCTTGCTTGGCGTGGTAAAGATGGCGTTCCCGTTACGGATATTGAAAGTAACACGCATACTTAATTTATTTTTAGCATCATACATGGCACAACACATTTTGCATTCGCCATACACACGGGCATGTGACCTGACTTGAAGTGACTGACTGTCTTTACTCTGTTGCCTCCGCATCGCCGAGAGCTCGAAGCAGTTCCTCCATGCTTTCCATAAGCTCGTCGCACGATACTGTCCCCATCATTTCATTATCCGACAGGTCCTTCACTTTTGCCTCTTGATCTTCCCTGCCAAAAGCTTCTTGTTCTTCCTTGCCATTCACGGCTGTCGCTATATGCTCCTCCTCGCGGAAGCTCTCTTCTCGATAGAGTCTTCTTACGCTGCTGGCACCTGTCTGACCTCGCTCTCCTCTCGTCCTGCCCCTTCCGAAGTGCTTCGATTCTTTTCCGGGCTGAAATACCTGCCGACTGCGCAAAGAATGCAGCAAGATCGGCTGACCGATGGGTGCAGCTGCTCGCATTTTTTGATCCGCGCATGAGACGTGTTTGCTGAGGCCTCTCTTCATATTGGGACGACGCCGCAGCGCAGGGCGCACCCGCGCAACCCTTGAGGATTGCTTCCGGTTGATTTGGTTGGGAGACATGGACTTTGCGAAGAGAGGGAGAACAGCCCGGTGGTGGAGTGCGCTTCAATTGCCCGTCCTTCCTCGCCAAAGAGCCTTTGAGACTACTATACGTCTGGTCTGAATCCTGGCCCTGGGCCGACCGGCGATATATATCAGGCAGGCGAAGAGACGCCCGTATCCATCATGTTGTACGTCTTCAGCATGGTCAGGAAGACTGCATATGTCTGTAACGGGTGGCCGGTCATCTCTGGTCCACGGTCGCAAGCGAACAAGTGGGTTGTGCATGCTCGAAAGTTTACTGGATAGACTTTGTTACTATTGGGATATTCGTTACTTGAACACTGCCTCCGCTCTTGCGGACTGACTGGCCGGTCTCCCCAGCATGCGCTTTGTTTGCCCTTCTTCTTTTTAGGGCTGATAAACAGTACGTGCCGGGTTTGCGATCAACGTTTGAACCTATCATGTTGGCAGGACTTGTTTTGTGTGGGCAGACAATTTCTACGGATTTTCTGATGAGCTTCACCACATTATTCATTACCCATTCCAGGAAAGAATTGAATCATAGAAGGAAGGTGCGCTAATAATTGTTTCGTCACAGGAGGGGTACAGGGAAAAAAAGCGCGGCGGTACTTGCAGTCGAAAAAAAAAAAAGTCGTCACGTCGCTGCCAGTTTCCTGAAGAATGCGGGGAAATTGTGTTAGAATAACGAAACGTCACTAAATTTTGTCTCCGATTTTCGAAGGTTGTTTTATTTCAGTGCTTGGACTGTTTGGGGGTTTATTTTACAAAGAATGTATACCGCGCCTTGCTCTCATGCACAAAAAAAAAAAAACTAGCAAACTACTAGCGTGTGCCTTTACTGGGGAGTTTGCAAAGCGCCGACTTTAAATAAAAACTGAATTCTTTCGCCGGGCTTTAAATTAAAAACCCCTCTAGAAAAACAACTATCGAAATTTCGAAAGTAAAACTAATTACCCTTCTCCATTTTAATAAATACACAACAGCTCTTTGCGCAACACCTCCCAGTCAATAATAGTATTGTGCAAAATCATTACGGTCCTGGCAGAGGAGGCAGTTCCTTCCACACCCGCTTCCCTCGCTGGCAATCCCGGCACGCTGGATGGTATTTGTTCCCCAACACATCCACCTCGTACTGTCCTTCGATTCCATTCTCACAAAAGCCACAAGTGCTACCGTTGTTTTTGTGATAATCGCGCCAACAATATGGTCGCGCGTTGAGCACATACACGTCTTGGCTGTTGGACTCCGATGTGAACATACCCTCCCGGCAATCTGTACACGCAACACAATCCTTGTGATACTTTCCGTGTACTTTTCCGTCTGCTGAAGCGATTGACTTGCCAGTGATAGGTTGGCCGCATCCTCGACAGTCATGCCGAATTGGGCGGTGAATGCTGCGGGGGGGGATCGGGAGCGGCCTTACGTCCTGTGAACAGTCTGGTTCCGCCTGCGCTGCGCGGCTGTCATCGACAGACGGAGAGATGTCATCAGCAGTGGGTAGAGCCTGCTTCACAATTGCTGCTGAATCATCATCGCCTGGCTGGCTTGCGAGGTCGGACGAGGTGCTGGCCGCAAGGTTTATGTTAGAGACAGATACCGCGGTTAGGTGATGAAGAGTGGGCGTACCATAGGCCATGGCTTCTTTGACAGCATAGGGAAGAGGGCTGCCACTTTATAGGGCGATCGCTGGCACGGGAGCATGACAGATACGCGACAGATCAGCACAAAGCACATAGAGGGCAAATTTGGCGCTGTCAGTCACTCACCGAGGAGTTGTGCTATTTCGGGCAGCTGCTGTAGGTGTTGCTTAACAGGACCTTCGCATGATGACAGTGTTGCTGGATGGCTGTGTTGGTCTGCCAGATCAGTCTTGCGCCTCGATCCAGTCGTCGTCAGGTGATATGCCAATTGGTGTGGAATGCAACGCTGACTACATACGGACGCTCGCAGCTAGGAAGCAGGCAAGTATATATAGACATAAATCTATTTATAACTATTGCGGATACGTATTTTCGGAGTGTAAGGATAGAGTTCTGTTACAGCAACTTTTCTGGAGAAGAAACTCCCGTGGGGGGGAGTAACTGACCCAAGAGAAAGGCTGGCCACCTGAGTCCACTGCTCCAGGCCTAATCACTTTGGCTGCGTGACAACAGTGCATCTATCAGCTGATGCTTGCTCCGCGATGTAGAAAAGGTGTGCTCTGCTTACGGAGGGAGGTACGGTATCGGTAGGTGATTCTGTATTGCAAAAGTCACAAGCATAGTCACGATCAAACTCATGAACTTTGTAGGTCCTCAAAGTCAGGTCAAAAGAGCTTCATTCTTTCCTGGTACAGTACTGTAACTTGGAGGAGATGCCTCCTTACGTGGTCGATCTGTCGAAGGTCTCGAAGCTTCCATGAGCTTTCTTTCTAACCGTTCCACTCAGCAGCAGCTCATTCCCACCTGTGGCAGCGTACAAAATATATCCATCACTCCAATGAGACAGCAACGAACATTGCAACTCATCTTCTCTGCAATCTTTCTCATCAGCCGTCTCCGTCGTGTAGTCTGTCGCGCACAGCTTTCTGGTCATGCATGTTCCTACGGATTCTTGAATGCTCCCTGTACCACCAGCATAGTCTTCAAATGTTAACGGAACTACATCCCGGTACGCAGTATGGACAACACCATGTTCCCTTGGCCTTGGGTCTTTGCAAAATGCGCGGCACACTAACACAGCTCTCTGTACTGAACTCGGTGTCCAGCGCCGGACATGTTCGAGTACACTGAAATTGACGTGCATGGCCATGCATGAGCAGGAGGTGGCCTACAATTTACAAAGCAGACCTCTTGCCTTCCATAGTCGTGCAGCAGGGGTTTGTCGCACAAGGAAGACAAAAGTCGTGAGTGCCGCAGTCCGCTGCTCGGCAGCAAAGTATGCAGCATGCCTCCATGGACTGGAGCTCCCGTACTGCCCAGTTCATTTCGTCTAGCATGCGTAGCAAGAGAGCACGTTGTTTAATGGAGAGGTTGTCTCACTGAACCTTAAAATAATGGGCTGCTCGAATCCTCAATCTTGATCCATAGTTCTTATTTTAGTGAGCTCTAAGACGCTGCAGTTGGCCACTTGACAAACCTTATAGATGTACGGCACCGGTACAGTACCAAACCAAAC
>PHFE01000069.1:210897-249629 GCA_002796755.1 Paracorniculantispora psalliotae | reverse complement strand
TGTTGACACGTTCTCATTGACAAAGCTCGGGCCACCTTGGGTGGGGCCACACCAAAATCAGGGTCCCGATGTCAATGACAACGGCTGCGAATAATACCTAGGGCGTTTGGCCAAGCCTACCGTTTGGCCTGCTTGACCCGTCTATTCTGTACTTTCAAAAACTCTTACGGTGCGCCATGACGGTTCGCCCCCCTTCCTGGTGGGATTGTCCACAGTTTCCGACGAAGGCATCTCTTGTGGTGAGCGGGGGCAAGGTACGTCACATCGGTTAAGCCCAAGGGCCAAAGGTTGGCGGGGGGTTGCCATGCTGCATGCCGTCGCGTGCTGTCGGTCGGTCCGTGAAACACTCCAAGTCGTTATGCATGTTATGCCGGGAAATACCACGAACGGGAACGAATGGTCAATGGTGGGAGGCCCAGTTCGATTTGACCTCGGTAGTCTGAGTCGCCTTCCTTGTAAGGCTAAGGCGGTGCTAAGAAACGGCATTATCTCGGTCGCATGGTTGCGAGGACAGATAAAAAGTAGAGTACTGAGCATTCTGGTTGGATCCGAAGTGCGTCGGATCCAAGGCTCAACTTTGAACATAATGCCGCCCCACCCAGGTCCGTCAAGACGGCGCACAGCTTCCCCAACCGCCGACCAAACTATTTAAGTAAGGACAGATGGCGGTCTAGACCAGTAATAGCACCCGAGAGGTAGGTAGTAAAAGGCCTCTCCTCTGCTACAGCATCTCTTCAACACATCACAGTCGTCGGTTGCGCTACCCGGAACCATGGCTGAAGATGGCAGCCTCATCTTGGGATGCGGCCGGGGCTCTTTGGTTAGCTACCAACCAAACAAAAGCACGGCACAGCAATCACAGCTTTAGTTAGGTTCAAGGAATGCAACTTAATTATTAAGCTAGCCTTAATTCTTTCTATTCTATAATAATTCTAGGAAAATCCCTAGCCTTTTACAGCTAGATTTGAGAGAGTAAAGCTAGGATTTTGATCATTTATAATACTGTTTAGGTTTGTGGTGGTGCTGAGTGATGACTAAGTGACTAAGTGTGATAAGAAACTAATAAACTCTAGAGCCCTGAAGCCCGTAGTGTAATGCTTTCGTGGGACTGCACGCTAATATAATCTCCCCTAGCTAGCAGTTTCGCGCCCAGTGGCATATATCTGTCGGTACCGATACCCGTCAGCGGGATCACGATGATGTTGGCCAGACATGACCATGGTTGCCGCCGTGGCTGCGTCACGTCAATAACTTTTGTTGCTTGGTCTTTATACGGGGACCAAAGGGAGCCCTTTTGTCGGTGGTAGCGTGCTACCAAAATATGCGAGAAGTTCAACCTCTAGAAGCAGCGTGACCAAAGTCTGGCGCCCTTCAATGTGGCCATTTATTAAGACACCGCACCTGGCTACTGGTAAGCCACCCAGCAGCAAGGCGAACTGCAGACAAGCTCCTAAGGGTATAATCTCTGTATTAGTAGCGTCATTAAGGTCTGACCCCCCTCGATGAAGCTAGCTGTCGAGACAATGCAGCTCAAGAGGAATATGAACTCCCCGAAATTCGTCCCTTTTGTGGCTGCCGTGGTTGCGACGGCGCGTGCCATCAAAACCGCGAGTCTCTAGGCAAGGGAGAGTTGAACTAGCAAACCGCCATCAAAGCCCAGCAGACCCGACGAGGTCGGTTGGCGAGACACCCGCAGCTCAAGAGGAATATGAACTTTCTAAAAATTCTTCCTTTTTGTGGCCGTTATGGCTATGTTAGCCGTGCCATTAAAACTGCGGGCCTCTAGGCCTATAAAAGCCCCCACTACTAACAGCTGCGAACAGCTTAAGAAACGGAGAAGTTTTTATAGGGGAGAGTTAACTTAATACTCCTTAGTTCAGTTCAGTTCAGTTTAATTAATTAATTAATTAATTCATTTATTATTTAATTGATTAATTAATAATATTGCGACTAAAGGCATTAGACTTTCACGTACAATTTGGACCCTCTGCGGGTCATCTAGCCTAAGCAGTCACCATCTAGCCATAATGCATTTATCGTATCTTATTTATCTTCTAATTGCCTTATTGTTACTATAATCATGCCAAGGGGTGTCTTTAGTACTTTTGCCGTTCACTTCCTTACTTTACATCTCTTGGCTTGTCCTTTTGTTGATTTCAGCATCCACCGTTTTACCATACTATGGGCAGGGGAGTCTCGTTAACGTTAGTACTACTTATGTATGGATCTTCCTACTCGGCCATTTGAATCCATGTCCATTTTTTTCTTAAACTATAACATAAACTTAATTAAATAGGCTATTTTAACCGTTTTACACGCTGTTTTCTTCCCGAATTACTACATCTTTTACACATCCATGTTCTAACAATCTACGTGGTAGCTTATGGCTTCCTTCCCGATTGGTGATTTGTGGCTGTTTCTATCACCAGCCTTCGGCCTATTCCCAACGTCCATCAGTGGCTTTGTGACTGTGTCAGTTCCCGCCCGTTATTTCTGGCCTGACGGCAGTTTGTGCTGTTCTGCCCGACTTTCTCGACGGCGGTTGGTGACTAGCAGTTTTCCAGCCGTCACATTGCCGGCGATATAGCAACTGTTCGCTTATTCCTTTAGACAGCTGTGCCTTCGTGCTGTTTTGGCCGTAGTTTGTGAGCTTCTTGTTCATCCAATTACTGACCAGTTTATTGATCTTCTGGCTCCCTGGACGCCAACTCGTCCTCCGTTAGTGACTTTCTGGCTGCGTCACCGCCCCGC
The DNA here is from genome assembly GCA_002796755.1 of Paracorniculantispora psalliotae. NCBI lineage: Eukaryota > Fungi > Ascomycota > Sordariomycetes > Hypocreales > Cordycipitaceae > Paracorniculantispora > Paracorniculantispora psalliotae. The sequence goes on along the minus strand of PHFE01000069.1, from coordinate 246,878 downwards.
CTGACTGATCGATAGTGTCTCATTGTACCTCGTCCTACACCCATCCCATTTCGTCCTTGCTCTTGACTTTGCACTCTCTATGGCTATTTAAGGTAACGGGCCAAGTAAAACGTTCTAATCCTACCAATTCCTTTTCCAATCCTCCTTTTACTCGCGCATTTCTGGCCGTGTGAGCTATTTTCTGCGGTTAAATCGCTCCTAGTATCCATGACTCCACGGGTTCGTCCTACGTCGTATTCGCTGGCGTCTAGTGGGTTGGGGCAATGCGGGCTGCTCAAACAGGTCACATTCAATGTCTCAGGTAACTCGCGTCCATGTTAGGGGGTAATCCACCTGTAATCGCGACTCGGTTGCATGAAGCATCCCAGGTTCAGATCGCCCAGTCAATATGCACCGCATCCAGACTAGATTCCAGCCGGCTGGTTAGTACTACGTCAAGCACTATATCTGTCCTAGAAGAGGCCAAGAAAGACCACTTCATCACTTCCGCCTCCCTACCACATAAGACCATTCATTATGACAAACAACCGCCTTTTATAATCACACTATCTATTCTAGCATAGCATTAAACCAAAGCTAATGCCCAAGCCTTTACTTCTACTTTATAGACTAAATAGGAGTTAACTAAAGTAGATATATATATAACTATCCTATCTATTACTCCTTATGAGATTAACTAAGAGAAATGCCTCTATAAGTTTCCCTATCCTAAATGCTTAATATGTTATACTACTATTACACTAGCTAGTTTACCTACTATTTATAAGGTAAATTAAAAGCATATATCTTATACCTAATGCTACTTATAGTAACTAATGTATAGAAATAAGGTAGTATCTAAAATTCAATATAGCCTAAACGCAAAATACCTAAGCCTTTTATACTCCTTCTATAATCCCTATAGTTAAGTCTTTACGAATATTAATACCTTATTAAGACATAATAACTTAATAACTAATAAAAAAGTAAATATAAATTAGTTAAGAAATATATATCTTCCCTTTCATTAAAGATTTTATAATTCTAGAAGTAGCGAATACTATCTCTTAAGCTATACTAAGATTCCATCTCTATAAATAGATACATAGACTAAATTCCAACAAAACCACCCAAGAAAGATACCTCTATTATTAGCGTCGCCTAGCCCTAACCTACACATAGAAACTTAATTAGTTCACGCCTTGCCACCATTAGCTAAACTAAGATACTATAACAACGCCTATTTACATAACCACACCAAATACCAAATAGATAGCCAGGTGATAACCACAAAAGCTTTATAATATAATAAGAACTTTATAAATTACACTAGTGTGCGAGATGTATAAGTTTTCTAAAAAAATAAAACCGAGAAGCTTTATTATTGGTTTTATACACATTTGCAGTACCCTTACCCCACTCTAACCGAGAAGCAAGACATAATGCAGCAGATTGGCCTTTAAATATGTACAGCTTTTAATCAAACAACTAAGTGTCTATATTCTACGTCCACATCTAGAAAAGATATCCAACTAGTTTATTAATGCTCGGCGACGACAGTGTCCCACCATTACATCCACAAAGCCACCAGCTGACTATAGCCTCGGAAGCGCATAAGCCCGCGGCGAAGAGGAAGAAGCCACTCCTCCGTAGCCTGAGCGTGCAAGCGCCGAGCCTGACCAAAGCCGTGGGGTAAGATCCCTTCCGCTCGCTCAGCACGCTGGAACTGACATAATCCCCCAGGGAGCCCTGAATTCTTGTGATCCACGGCTCGACGACCGTCTCCATCGATGTACTCTGAGCGATGAGGAACAGCCTTCGGTCAAGAAGCGTTGTGGCCAGCTGGACTCGTCATGACCACGCCGTCCACACTCCTCGCATACGGCTCTGATACCGCCACGACGGCGTAGTCTCGAAGATCCGGGTTATTCATCAAGCTAAGCTGTACCGACTGTTGCTTCCTCACGTTCAGCTGCAGGATACGAAGGAGGCTATGCATCTATTCGCAGATTCCGTACGCGGCAGTTTTGGCTAAACGATTCATGTGGGCCGCCACACAGTATGCATTTCGACTCCAGTGCCAGACACTCCCTGCGGGGGGGGATGGGGGAGCTCTTTAGCGGATCTGAGGTTGGGCTCTCTAGTGGGCGTTAAGCGCCGGAAAGCTGTATTTTGTACGTTGTAGTTAGATGTCTTGCATTCTCTGCCAGTAATACCGTCTTAAAGCTTTTCAAAATTTTTATCATGATAATATTGATATTCTTAGAAGATCGTTTATTATGCCTGCAATTACTCTTTAGTCCTTCTAGAGTCGATAATGAATTTGGTGTCGTTTATAGGATGTGTTACCTAACGTCTCTAGACGCGGCACGGATAAAGAGTGTTAGTGGCATGGCATGTGTCCTGCTGCTGACGCCCTCCTCTTCGCTCCTTACAAGTTCGATAACGAATTCACCGCCGAATACTACCCATCACGCCGTCTAACATCCATAGTAGCCTCCGTATTCGCGATGGACCGAGAAACGAAAGCAGCGGAGGCTTGGCCGTCGCCCGAGTCGGAGCATCCTGGCGATTTTCACTGCCCGCCGAATATTGATCAATCGATCGCATCACTAACAAGTGAAAAGGGAGACACGTGGTAAATCATGGTTGTAAGTGCTGATGAATGAGCTACTGCACGGTGAAAGCTATGGCGACGGGGTATCTCGACAGCTTGGAGGCCAGTACGGAAAGAGTACAGTACTGTAATTATCAAACGACATGCTGAGCTTGAGCGTTCCAGTAACTAATGTTCTATAGTTTTTATGTGGACTGATTTACGCACTGAGGATTGTCAGTCAGCAACTGGTAGCTACTTAATTACTACATTGGGCTTTGCTCTTGGCAGATTACGCGTGTGGTGTGCGAGGGTGTGTCGAATCAAATGTGGTTGAAAGGGAAACGCACAGCGGACATTATAGCCACCGTCACTGATAACGCAATCAATCAGTATCAGCAACACCACAAGTGATCAACCAGTTTTCAGTAAGGGCCTTATCAATCAGTACTGATTGTTGGAATGCCTGCGTCATTAAAATGAGAAACTGCTCCGCTCTCGTGGCCTAGCTGGTCAACGGCAGCGAGGGCTCTGTGTGGAATCGTAGCGTTCACAGGCTGGTATTTTGGTTTCTTGTTCAGGGGTCGATCGCGGATCCTGACAAGAGTACCATTTCCAAGAGTCGGTATGCCTGGCGCCGGTGTGCGCGGTGTTTGACAAGCAAGCCGCCCGATGCGGAAAATGGCTCAGTTACGTTAACAGGTTTATACGCAATGATAGCATTGTGCTTCTCCGCTATACAATAGAGCTCCGAGTTGCCGAAATAGGCGTAGGGCGACAGAAAGGAGAAATAATAGTCTATTACTCGTCCAGAGTCCATGATAATTGATGATGTAACAAACAATAGACTGAATTGACGGATACTTTTGGTCAATCTTGATAGCTAGAAAATAACGCATAGCGATAAATGATCCTAAAGGCGCTTTTGACAAGCTGTGGAGCCGGGAAGGCTGAGGAAGGGCGCGATAAATTTGTAGAAGTGGCATTGCAGATGCAGCGAGGGACGTGGCTTGAAGGTTTCAACGTCACGTGCCTGTGATCTATGAAAAATACCGACATGCCGAGTGAACCCTTTACAATTTATTCTTCAACCTTGCCCACTACACAAAACAAGAAGCAGTCCCATACCATAAACACTTACAAAATATGAAAATCATACTGGCAGACAGGTATGGGAACCCCAACGAAGAAATCAAACACGAAGACATGATACTTCGCCGCTGGCGAATCAGTGATGCGGAAAGTCTTTTCGCAGCTGTTGAGCCATCTCTACGGGATCTCCAGCCTTGGATGGCATGGGCAACCAATGGCTTCACAGTGAACGATGCGAGAAATTATCTCAGGCGTACTACGGGCGAGTGGGACAGGGGAGAAACATACGATTATGCTCTCGTCGTTAGTAACACAATTGTCGGCTCGTTTGGACTCATGAGCCCAGTTATAGGCGATCTTGGCATGAGCATGGGATACTGGATTGCAACCACAGTGACGGGGCGCGGACTAGCAACACGGGCAGCTGCGCTTCTCACTCAGACAGCATTTGACCTGGGCGCCGAGGTGATGCAGATACGGCACCATATTGACAACGCTAAAAGCCGAGCTATCCCTTGCCGCCTAGGCTACCGCCACATCGGAGACTGGGATGACTTGCCGACGATTGAAAGGGGCCCCCATAGTGTGTGGCAGCTGGATCAGCCAGAGCAAGTTTAGCGTCGCAACGTGGTGGCTGGAATTTGGATATGTTTATACGTCTGGCCAAGTCGTGGGAATCGAATCAATACCAGCTTATTGTCATTATTATTTTCCTGGCGAAATAAACGCCATTCTGCCTTAGGCACAATAAAATTGTGGCCAGTCTGACTTGCCTGGCGTAGTAAACTGGAGAACAGTATTTGGCCAAGAACAGTTGAGGAGTAAGAGTGAATTGTAGTTCAAATTTGGAAAATTGCCGCTTTCTAATCAGAAGCATACAATAGAATAAATGAGCTTGTCCGATAATTGTGCACATACTTCTGACTGTAGCTGTTCGTGGAGCACCTTTCGGGAGGCCATACCCGTCAGGAGGAGGGTCTGTTAAGTGCTTGGCTGCTCATGCGCTAATTCTTGTACGGATGTAATGCGGCGAGTTTCAAGTATACTGGCAACCCTGCCGCCAATGCTCTTGAAGAATTCGAGGAAATGGTGAACGACACCGTGTATAGCCTAAGTCTCCAATTACAACGTATCAATGAGGAGTTGAAGAGTTGGTCACTAACCAGAACGATGTGTAACTGAGATCACCAGCTAATTCGGCTGCGATGGGCTCTATAACCTAGGCGCAGCCTCCTCCGCAGGGTTGTCTGACGTGGAATCCCCCACCCAATAAATGGTACGTAACAAATGTACACTTACTGTGCTGAAAATGAATTCTTGCTAATGAAATACAGAGATTTTGAACAACATGTTCGCTGACTTTCGTAATTAGGATGGTCTCAAAGCATGGAAACTGCGGGCCGGATGTAGACTAGATACTAATACATAAGCTCGCCTAACCGATTAGGTAGAAATCTTGCCACCTGAAATTCCTTATTTATGCTAAGTCAGTACTTAACATATCATATAATACAACAAATAGTCCTAGCATAGAGAACCACCCTATAGATCTATAAGTCAGTATTAGTATATATAAGGGAAAGGGGCTTAGTAATATAGCTACCCTAGCTACTATAGTTATATATAGTAACTATTAAGTCCTTTAGTAATTAAGTATACTTCTTAATATAGTTAACTATAGCTTATATATCCTAATACTCTATAGTACTCTTTAGGGAGTCTATTTATAAAAGGCTATCTATTAGTACTAAGTAGGATCTTCTTATTAGCTTAATATATATATTAAATAGTTTATTTATAGGATCTATTATAAATAAGTATCCTACTTTTAACTTAGAAAGGTAGTTATAAAGCTCTTAAAATTACTACTAAGGAGGCTACTAGTCAAAAAGCATTTGTTTATACTACTTTACTACCCTCTCAATGGATATAGTAAGTATGCTATAAAAACTATTTATTACTAGATAATATTTCCTATCCTATAAGATTTCGCTACTATCTTCGCTCTATTCAAAGAGAAAGGTAGGCCTATCTATACGGCTAAGGCTAATACTATACGTAATAAGACTAAGAAACTCCCCGAGAGGTGACAGTATACCGTCACACATCTTATCTCGCCGCCCCTTGTACAGAAGCTTTAACTAGTCCTTCCTTAGCCATGCCACAATTTGTATATAGTTATGGCTTATGCGGGAAGGATTACCTTCTAATATGATTAGGCATGTACAGTAGATAAGACCGGAAAGATGTGTTGTGTAGGTGGCTGGCCGGGCGTATTCCACCCCGTCGTCTCCGGAGAGGCCACAGAGTATGGATGTGCTGGCGGCTCCCAACACACACCGAGCTACCTAATCAATCCCGACTCGGCCCATAGCGCCCTTACTGGCAATAAAAAGGCAGACTCAGACCAAATAAATTGTTCCAAAATATATAAAACATCAGGCCAGTTTGCAGGGAACTTCTCGAAATTCCTGTTCGAGACGTCTGCCAAAATCTTAAGGTAACTCTGGCGAACAGTTTCATCCGACGCAAACGCGCCCCCTATGGATGCCAGCCACAATAGCAACTCCACATTTTCTTGCCATGGTTCTTCACTTTGCGTACGACTGAGTTCGTCCAAAAGTTGGCTCGATAAATGGCTCTGAACATGGAATGTTAGTGTTGGACACGATAAAGACCAGCCACACTCACTGGTATAAATAGTCCGCACCAAACCGTACAGCAGAGCATAACGGAGCAAATATATGCTGCAAACCGACAGCATTTCACCAACGGTGTATCAGCCCTCAAAGACACTATCCTGCTCTGAATGGATGCAGTATGGTTGTTTATGTATGCCATCATGAGCTGATCTCCTTTCCTGGCGCCAGGAACATTGCGGATGCATTGCAGAGCGTGTAAATCTTCCAAAACACGAATGAAGTTATCGCTCAGAATATTCCGTCGTTCATCAAGCCCAGACGGCAGTTGGTAGAAACTGGGTGAGAATGAGTCCCGCATCCAATGTAGCTCCGCAAATGTCTCGTGAGAAAACAGCCGCGGAGAGTCTGCCAAAAGTGAACAATTCAAGTCCTGCCTATCATATTTATAAGTCATATAGGGAAACCACAAATAAATTATTTCTTACCAGAAGATAGCGCGCTTTATGCCTGCAGTTAGATATATGCAGCGCTCTTTACAAATATCGAGCAACTGCCGTACGGCGCCCATGTGCAGTTTGACCTGAACTGTTTTCTTCAGACGAGCCTTGCAGAGTGAAATATTAGTTGATAGTCTAATTTTTCTTCGCTGTAAATATGCTCACTTCTTCTCCCGCAAGCAGCAGAATCGTCCCAATGGTCGACTCCGTTGTAGCTTCGTCAAGGCGATCCATGCGCTTGCGAATATAGGTGATGGCTTCGCTCTGGTACCCAAGGCTTTCTTTCTCATTTCTAGATAAGGTAGAAGATAAAACCAGCATTACCGCATTAACAAGAGCTGGGTCAGTGAGCCCGCCACGGAACACGGCTCGAAAGCTCTGAAAAGCGAGTGGCTCAGCGACGCTGAACACTGGCTCAGGAGCTTGCCTGGCCCTATCTAATACAACAGTGTTAATAGTCCGTATTTAAAAGGAGAGTCCGTGGACATTTACAATCATGTAGAAGCTCACACAGTCTTGAAGAATCGACGGCCAGTGTCTCGAACGGGTCGAATGCGCTGGCCGACAGCGACCAAATCGGCGCAGACAGCAGTACCTCAGTGTAGTTTTGGTCGTTAAATTCTTTGATTCCAGACCAGCAAGTAGTAGCGCGAAAGTTGCGGCATGATTCTTGTTGGGTCTTGCGCTTCTACTCCAGCCCTTGCTTCACTGCGTGTGACCGAGCTTGCCGTCGGACTTTTGCGTCCTTTGATTGGCCGGGGGCCGATACTGACACAAACTGAAATCTTCCATCCATTTTGTCTTTTTTTATTCTATGCCAGCAGAACCCTGAACAGCATTGACTCTTACCCACTGATTGACCTTCCTTCTGAAGGTTGGAGGCCATCCTGGAACCGAGAGTGGGACGATCACCCAGTCGATTGGTTGCTTAGATATTTGCTACTGTTTCTTATTGAGGTATGACTTGACGAATGGCTTGAGTCGTCGGGATGTGTGCATGAACAGGCTCGCGGCTTCGAGGTGCTTAGAAATCAACATGGCAAGCCAAGCCACGGGCCCCACCAAAATTGGCTGCAACTACTTCCTGTTCGGGAAGCATCTCATTGCCCAAAATGGAAGTATGTGTACAGTGAGATGGGGTGGCCGTACTGCATTCGGGGCGATTCGTTGTATTATCGTTCCACTTCTCTATTTATGGCGGCGTGAATTTGTAGTCATGGCAGCCGTGGTGGAGGGAGAACAAGTATAAAAGGTCTAAGGACCCTCTACCACATATAGCATCAGTACTAAAGATAATTTGCATGATAAAATCGAAGAATCTTGGATCTTTACATCATGGAGGAATCTCGCCTTTTCACGCCCATCAAAGTCGGTAACATGCAGCTCACTCACCGTATCGGCATGGCGCCGCTCACCCGCTTCCGCGCCCGAGCCGACCGGGTCCCGGAGCCCATCATGGCCGAGTACTACGGGCAGCGGTCTGCGGTCCAGGGCACCCTCCTCATCAGCGAAGGAACCCTCATCGCACCATCTGCCTGCGGCGGCTTCGACAACGCACCGGGCGTATGGAGCGCCGAGCAAGTCGCGGGCTGGAAGGCCGTCACCGGCCGAGTGCACGCCAAAGGCTGCTTTATCTACTGCCAGCTCTTTGCCATGGGGCGGGTCGCGACCGTCGACGGCGCAGCAAAGGACGGCGTGGACGTTGTGGGACCGAGCGCCATTGCCATGGATGATGACGCGCCCGTCCCGCGAGCAATGACGCGGGCAGAAATAAAGCAAGTCGTCAGCGACTTTGTCGCCGCAGCCGAAAATGCCATCGCCGCAGGTTTTGACGGTGTTGAGTGCCACGGGGCAAACGGCTACTTGGCGGATCAGTTTCTCCAGGACGTCAGCAACCAGCGCGATGATGAGTACGGTGGCTCTGTCGAGAACAGATCGCGATTCATCGTCGAGGTTGTCGAGGCGGTCGCTCATGCAATTGGCGCAGACAGGGTAGGCCTGCGCCTCAGTCCGTGGAGCACCTTTCAGGGAATGAAGATGAAGGACCCGATCCCGCAGTTTTCCAACCTTATCAACAGGGTCGGTAACTTGAACCTGTCATTCCTCCACTTGATAGAGTCTCGCATCGCCGGGGCATCGGACTCTGCCGGTACAGAGTCGCTGGCCTTTGCATACCGACTCTGGGATGGGCCGCTTCTGGTTGCTGGTGGATATGACTTGAGGGACGCAACTAGGTTGGTTGACGATGAGTACGCCAAGAGAGAAATCGTGGTCATGTTTGGGAGGCATTTTATTGCCAATCCGGATCTCGTGTACAGAATCCAGAACAGCGTTGAGCTCACAAAGTATAAGCGTGAAACGTTTTACACCAACGCGTCTGCTGGGTATGTTGACTATCCGTTTAGTGGTGAATATTTGGCCCGTGCTGTGGTTTAGAGCGTGTGTGGTGCTTCAGCTAAGAATGAAAATCTCAATGCTATTCGACATATGATTTACAAGTATATGGAAATTGATGCTGTCAATTTAGCAAAATCATAGTAACAGTTATCATTTCGTTGCAACGCGTCATCGCCAACTGCCGCGCTCTATTTTGTCTTGGCATTGTTAATAGACCCATGCTGTAATGGCAGAATTTTCAGCTTTCTTTATGGATTCGATTGCGTTTTCGTGGCAACGTACTAGTACAGTGCAAATTCTTTTTTAGCGTGACACCGCTATAGCTGGAGGACGATGTAGAGAGAGAGACTCCAGGGGCTGCCAGTGAGAACATGAACGGCACTTGTCACGCTCTATGCTGATTGGAGCAACGTAGCTTAACCTGGCCATCAACAAACTGGGACCCGCAAGCCGCTAGACGAGAATCAAGATACACCAATGGCTGTGCTTTTCAGACGTGGTATCAAGATTGCTGACTCTGACGCTATATGGAGCTTTTATGTATGTCGATTCAAGAAATGCCAGCAGACAGTCTGCAACCTCATTGCCAAAACCTGGATCAAAATAATCGAGCCTAGGAAGCAGTCGACTCACCTTGACACAGGAAGCGACGAAAAGGCACGCCACTGGTGGCTCAAACCATTGGGCTCAACACAGGATGACAAGGTCCGCCACAAAGAGCCTGACCATCTCGATGAGCAAGGTACGCTCCTACTTTTGGGTTTATCATGATGAAACTTTAGCTAATTATACAAGAACGGGTCATCTGCTCGCACATATACTTCGCATGGTTCTGGAACCAAACGGCAAGAAGCATCCCAACATCCGCCAGCTGGGTACTAATGTGACGAAGCTGGAGGAAGCTACCGCGAGGGCCTTATCATCATTCTTCAATAACAGTGACACAAACGCGCGCAAGTAGCCTTTCTTGACAGAGACATTTACAGTCGCGCGACAAGAAGAACGCTATAAAAATGGCGAAATTGACGGCGCGACCGAAACTTACGTGGTGGCTGGCGATAAGGTAGCAGAGAGCTATGTTTCGGTGAACGAAGAGGCCAGATTCCCAGTCGGAGATGACGAAAATGTCGAGGACACCGCGAAACCGACAACAATGATGGGCAATGCCGTCCGTCCGCTGACATGCATAGAAGAGACGACCCTTTCGGCTCCATCTGGGGACGCAATCATCAGCGATCTACCAATGCGCGATTTGCAATTTCAACAGCTTATGATGAACGGCATGACCCGTCAGCATAGTTTTGTTGAGATCGGCTCTTTGTTTGCTCCTCGGCCGGCTGATATATTCACCATGCATTCCAAACCCAATCTCAGTCTCGAGTTGAGCTTTCACAATGTCAGTCATTGGTCATTTACTTTGAGCGACGTTCCTGGCGCAAATGGCAGCCTATCTTGCCAAAATTGCAGACCAGCTCCAATGAGACATTGAAACCTCCAGTGTACGTTTCGACAGAGTCAGGAATTGCAGCCTGCGAACCAACGTCAAACGTCGTGTCTGGGGACCCAAGCCAGTCTTTTACGCCGCCTTTTTTCTGAAGAAACAGCTGGACTGGGCTACAAGGCATACCGGACTGGTATGTCTCGACCTGGAGCAATGTCACAAGGCAGCGCAGCGCAGTTCAACGCATTCGCATGGCGATAGGTTAACATATGCAGTATTGGTGAATCTATTACATATTTTTTGCAAGAGGGTTGCCCGATAGACTGTTACAAAGGCTGGACGCTTATCGCTCGAACAGGACGGCTACGATGGTCGTAAATGGCTTCAGGTGAGGAAATCGGGCGGGAAGTGCAAGAATGGCGCCTGTGGCCTCTGTTGCGCCTTTGGCCTACTCTGTCAACACCATGTTCGTTCCGCAACTTGCATTTCAACTCCACATACATTAGTCGGATTTACCATGCAGCGTAACGAGCCATTTGCGACGCCGTCGTCTATCCTGGATCTCTTCTGGCAGCAAGTGCGCGATCAGATTGAAGAAATTGCAGTGTCGAAAGAAGATGCTGGCCTGACCTATGTGGCCCTTGACCGTGCCTCTGTCTAGTAGTTGAACAGTCAGGCAAAACAAATCTGAGTAATCAGTTCACATACAAAATCACAGACTACGGGCGGGACTAGTACACGGTGGACATGCGATATCCTGTTCTACGCGGGGGAGACGTTGGAAGACTCGCTGCTTTGGCTTTGATAGACCAAAAGCTCGACTAACAATGTACATTTGTTTGTTAGTTTGTTTACTGCGGCCTGGGGTAGGCATTTGGTATGAACAAACTCGAAGGCCCTGGAGCCCACCCTGCTATGCGTTATACTCCATGGATAGCACACCAACGTAGAGTGGCCTTGCGTTCTTCGTCATTTAGGGCGTATAGACGCTCCATGCTTAGTGTGAACGCAGCGAGTAGTTGGGGGAGTACAAAAGGTAAAGGGTGTTGCGCATCAATGCAGGGATGAAAGAAGTCACGCGTGAGGGGCTCTACTGTGGCTTCACTTCAAGCCCTTTGTATCAGGGGCTATCTGGTTGGAGTATGTATAATCCGCTGAAGTTCATGTCGCCATTGAATTGGTTCACTGTCGGCTTTGAAACAAGGCGACATTGGACGGGCGACGGCTTCTAGACTTGTGAACAGACGATGGACATACGATTCTCGCCATTCTCCGCTTCCTGCCACTGGTGTTGGTGCGAAAATGATCGCTGTACTGAAGCTCACCAGAAGCGGACTCTGCAACGTGAATTGCTGCTTTTCCCTTGCCATTCAGTTAGTTGGCTACTAATGACCAGCGCTATGGCAGCAAGAAAGGGCCAAAGCCCGAAAATGGTTGCTGAGCAGGAGAAGACTATAGGCAGCGCTGTCACAGCAAGATAGCTTCATCGGCAGTGGCAACTTTGGCGAAGTGTACCGATGCACCGAGAAGTCGACGGAGAAGCAATTCGCAGTCAAGGTCTTTTCAAAGTCTGGCAGGAGGGCTAAGCTATCAGAAAGCAGCTTGCAAGCCGAAATCGGTATTCTTATGAATGTCAGTTATCCGAATGTCATATGCTTGATGGACGCGTACAATGAAAAGGCCAGCGCCTATTTGGTCGTCGAGCTTGCGCCAAAAGGAGACCTGTTTCATTATTTGAGCGCCGAGCGATACATGTCCGAAGGAAACACCAGGCGCATTTTTGAGCTCTTCCAGGGTATCAAATATCTTGTTGGTGGCCTTTTCTTCCGTAGCCTAGAGCAGACTCAAAAGCTGACGAAAGCAGCACGACCGTGACATTGTCCACAGAGACATCAAGCCGGAGAACATCCTGGTGATGAGCGACAACCTACACGTCAAGATTGCCGACTTCGGTCTCGCCAAAATATTAGATAGCGAGTCCTTTCTCGCCACGCTGTGTGGCACCACGGAGTACATTGCACCGGAAATTTTAGCAAACCCCAAAAGCTGCCGGTACACAACAGCAGTCGACATCTGGTCCCTCGGCGTGGTGCTGTATATTTGCTTCTGCGGATTCACGCCCTTCGCTTAGGAATTGTCCACCGAAGACAAGTCACTGACTTTAGTGAAGCAGATCATGACTGCTCGCTTCGACTACCCGTCGCCATGCAGGGATTCTATCAGCGATATTGCCCGTAAGCGTGTTTTTCTCTGCACATTGCTCAAAAGTAGGGCTAACGGGTTACAGTGGACCTGATAGATAACATGCTGGTCCTTGATGCTGAATCCCGCTATGCGGCTGAAGATTGCCTCACCCACAAGTGGCTCACCCGCAATTCTGGCGACTAACAGAGCAGTAATTATGATGCCCATGATGTTAAGTGAGGCTTGCCCCGTTCCTATCGGCGAATATCACAACGATAGCGGACATTACTTTTGCAAGAATACTCTACTGCCTCGCCGCCCTGCTATAGGTACTGTGGCACACTTGACTTAGAGGCAACAAAACGCGTCTCAGCTGCATAAGGTGCTCATTCAGTCGGCGACATGAGTAAATATTTATCACCATCGGAGTCCAATATGTGCAAACTTGATTGTTATACCCATTGATCATTGAAATCACTGGAGCCTGTGTCTGGTATACTCTAAGGGCGAGAGAAGAGTGAAGCCCGTTTCACGGAATTCTACAATACCAGACGCCACAGCTCGAACTCTAATTTCGACTTGTTCCTCATAGGCCACATGCTTACTCTCTGTCTACCATTCTTCCTCCTATCGTTTGACTAAGAAGGGTTCTACTACGAATGCCGACTTTCTGAGCTTGATTCCCTACCGACGGACTAACGGCAGTATGGTCAATTTTCGGACCTGTTCTTTCCGGCATGCACATACAATTTGAGGCCAACAGCTAGTATCGTGAAGGATTGTAATGTTGGTAGGAGCCGTTGCTCAGTAGTTATTAAAGCGCCGTTTTAATTACGTGCGACAAGCCGCCCCCGAGAGGTGATCAATGAGCCGCGGTTGGTCGGTTCCTAGCAATAATAAAGCTGCTACAACTTCTGCGCACACAAGTTGGGCAAGAGATTGTTGGAGGAAGAATCGCTGGCCCGGCCTGTGAAACAGATCAGGGCTTCTTAAGTCTTCATTTGTAACGCTTTACTCTACTAAATTCGTCGCAAACTCAAATTTAAGCAGTGAATGCATTCGACCAGACTGTGGCAATAGACAGAGTGCTGTTGCAGCCAGTGTGAGGCTGAAGATGCAATGGTACTTGCCATGTCCGTCGCTAGTGCTGAACCTGCATCAAGCCAGCATGTGCTGATTCCATAATCTAGTAGCCGACTCAGTGACCCATAGGTAGGCAGAAGCCCGTACAAGGGCCTGGGACATCATGTTAGCTTGTGCCAGGTACACATGGGATCTAAACAGCGCCACCACAATTGCAGCAACAGTGACATGCCAATAACAAACTGTGCCGCACTCTTCCGAGCTAGGACAGAGTGTGCTATGCCAAGTTAAGCACATTGTAGAAGTGGCAGGTAAATGCCAGCTGTGGCACACCGTCACTGGGGCGTGGTTAACTGGCCAGCCTGTTATGCAGCAGATAGACCTCGCTGCCATTAGGGCTCATAAAGGCCTCCGGCCTTGAAATGCACGAGAATGCACAGGCTGAGGCTGCTGACTCTATGCGCTTAATCTGAGCGCGCCCCGAATGGGCGGATAGGTATTATTCGCTGCTAAAGTCTACCGCATTATCAGAAGCTTGGCAGAGTTGAAAGAACACACACTCGTTTTCAGATACTGGGCATGATATAATAAGGAAATTGAAATTAATGTCCAAATATTGATTTTCTTTCGCAATGAAGTCCACCTTCGTCACCCTCGCTGTGCTATGCGCGACCGCGCTTGCTTCCCCAGCTGCCATCAACAATCAGCCTTGGAAAAGAGGTATTAACGCTCATAACAACCGCAAAGAGGCTTTCTACTTTGCCACTAATGAAACAACACCTTCTACGAACTTGACGAGCAGTATCAGGAGGCGCGACCTGCAGCCCAATGCTCTGGTCACCACTTCAAGCGTCGCCAGTGTCCCCTGCCCCAGCAGCGCTGGCGGTACTCTTGGTGCTAGTGGTGCTTCAACTGCCGCTGGCCTGTTTGGTTCTCCCATGGTTGCAATAAAATCTGAGAGACCAAGCCACATTTTTCGAGAGTTTTTCGAGCACACAAGGAGGTGGAGTTCCGGTAGAGAGCCTGAGTGGCTGTCGCGCATAGTTTACAGGGCTTAATGCCGTCCAAGGCTCGAACCCTACACGGGTCACATACAATTGGGGGCTTCCAGCCACCTAGCTACGAACCGTTCCAAAATTAACGTGTTGAGGTATACAGGCTATTAGTAAGGAAGTAGATAGAAGGAGGAAATTGTGTGTATTGTAATGTCTAACCAAGGTGCCTGTGGCTGGCACTCAGTGCTAGATATAGAGGCTACGGAGGAACGTTGGTCCGGTGCCGGTGCCACCTCTCAACAGAACGGAGGGGTGCCGGGCCGCCCGCCGTCCAGCGATTATTTGGCACGATTGAGAGGTTAACCAACTGGGGCGGCAGCTCCCATAGCACATGACGGGGGGACCTCTGTTCCCAATGTGCCAAGGTCACGAGCCCCAAAATGTACTAAATTTGCATTGCTTTGACACCCGTCTCCCTTGTGGTCCGTATTGGCAGCCTTGTTTATCCGTACGTCCCTAATGAGGTACCACAGCCAAAGTGTTCCTATGTCCGGAGTACGGACATACACGCCTAATATGGATGTGGATACAGAAATATTCGGGGACCGGAGGAGCACCGGGCCGCTCGCCGCTCCTGTATGCTTTCAGCAAACGTTATAAACATGGCTGCCTACCCTCACACTAAAAGCCCGAAGCAATAGTTCCTCGGAGCTAAGGCATTCATCAAATTATCAAGTATACACTACCTTGGCTAAAAAATGGAGTACACGAGGTAGTCTCGTCCCCAGTCTGTTGTCACCAGTAGAATTGAACATAAGCTAATACGTTAATTCGTAAACAGGGTAGGCGACTCTGGTCTCCAAATCTCGAAGATAATACTCGGGACTGCTAGTTATGGGTCTTCTCGTTGGCAGGAGTGGGTATTGGAAGAGGAAACGGCCCTTCCTCTACTCAAGTACGCTTTTGATGCGGGAATCAACACATGGGACACGGTAAGAACCTCTCCTTCGCGAATCGCCCGGTTCAGCAATCATGCAGGTAGAAACTAATTTAGTAATAGGCGGACGCATACTCCAACGGGCGATCCGAGGAAATTATTGGCAAGGCGCTGAAAGTTTATAATATTCCAAGAGAGCAAGTCGTCATCCTTACTAAGATCTTTTATGCTCTTGACCCTGATGGCCAAAGCTACTTCCCCGCCCTGAGTGATAAGACAAAGCCGGGTCTAACAAACCGCGTTGGGTTGTCGCGCAAGCATATTATATCTGCGGTTGCAGAAAGCGTGAGAAGGCTAGGCACATATATCGACGTCTTACAAATACACCGCCTCGACCGAGATGTGAACCCTGCAGAGACAATGAAGGCATTGAATGATGTTGTGGAGAGAGGGCAAGTTCGCTATCTCGGTGCTAGCTCAATGGCTACTTGGGAGTTCCAGAAATTACAATACCTTGCGGAGAAAAATGGGTGGCACAAATTTATCTCAATGCAGAACTACTGCAATCTCTTATATCGAGAGGAAGAGCGAGAAATGATTCCTTTCTGTCGGGATAGCGGTGTCGGGATCCTCCCCTGGAGCCCTCTAGCTCGTGGCGTCCTAGCTCATCCGTGGTCGGATCGCAGTACAGCTCGAGAGCGCACAGACAAAGCCTTGCGCGCACTGGTGCGTGGCAGCGAAACTTCCGCAGATAAAGAGGTGGTGGACAGAGTGGAATCCGTCGCAGCGAAGAGGCAAGTGACCATGGCAAGAGTCGGACTAGCCTGGTGCCTCCAAAAAGGCATGTGTCCTATTACAGGTCTCGGCAGTGAAGAACGAATCGACGAAGCTATCCAAGCAGTGACTTTCGAGTTGACCGAGGAGGAAATATCATACCTTGAAGAACCTTATACGCCCAAGAAAGTGGCATGTTGAATTACTAGGGTACATTACTGCGGAGTTTGTCGATGAAGTCACTAGCATTCATGGCGTGGATGACATTGGAGGATGGCTCGTAGATGGCAAAGCTTTAGTTCTCTCAAACAACGCCTATTTCCCGCGGGGCTCGCCTGCCTTCCTGCACTTATTGTCTATGTACCGCTGCGGATATCACGAGCCGTAGAAAGTCAGTGTACGAGCGTAGCCGGCTTACCCACCCATCGCCCGCCAACTAATCACTTAGAGAAACATGTTCAACCAGCCAATTGATACAAACACCACAAAATTTTGATGCTTTCAGGAAAAACTTTCAGAACAGGAATAGGACAATGATAATTTATGGGCTTGTAAGAAATAGAGCCTCAATAGGACATGTAAAGGCTAGTGGCCAGTGAGCCCTACAAGCCCGCACATGTGATAGATCCTCATATGAACAACGTATACCATGGCAAGCGTGGCCTCTTTGGCCTGAGTACAGGAGCAGGCTCCCGCACTAAGGAGAGAAGTCAGAAAAAACAAATAAGGTATTTAATAACTTTTACTTTCTTTTTTATAAGTATTATTTTATTAGTCTTTATAAATAATCCTATTAAATAATATTTTATTTATAACTTTTTAATAATAAATTTATTAAGGTTTTATACCTTATTAATAAGTTTTTAAACCTTAATTTTTAATACTTTAGTAATAAGGTTTATATTATTATAATTATAATAATTATAGTGTAGCCTTTTATAAAATTTATTATAATATCTTTATTATTAAGTTATTATAATATTATAAAGGGTTATATTAAGTATATAATTCTAATAGATATTTTAATCTTCCTAATAAGTTCTTTATTTAATTGAATAATAAAGTAATTTATCTATTAAGGAATATAACTAGTATAAAGAAAGTAAATAAAAATAGTTATATAATTATTTTATAGTAAAGTAATAAATAGTTCTTAATAATAACTTTATTAATTACTAGAGGGGAAAACCCCTTCTAGTATATTCTATACTAGTAATTTACCGTTAAATAGCTCTGGGTTTATATATAACTTGTAATAATTTTATAGTAAAACTAAGCAGGCTGCTCCTCCTAGTAATAATATTCAATAATAAAAATAGCCCTTTAAAACTAGAGAAATGAGATCCTCTGCATTGAGTAAGCATTAGCTGGCGACATCGTATATTCTATCCTAAATTCCCGTCTTTTGTGGTACGGAAGTTATAATTCTTTCAAGCGAAAGTGGTTGTTGTCGCTTCAACGCCTTATGTTCCAAACTCATGCCCTTCCGATGAAGTAGTTATGTCTTCTTCCAGAAGCGTAAGAATGTCATGACTCCCAGCAAACCAGCTCGCGGACATGAGGTTCGTTGACGGTATTGGTTGACTTATATTAGGGTCGAAGGCCGTGATATTTTGCGTTTGGCACCCCGCGAGATGCGGTAGCGACATGAAACCAAGTTGGTTCAGAGACGCCTCGAATTCGTCGATGAGGTTATTTGTTGCGGATGCTGCCGGCTGCCTAAACTTTATATCAATGTATGCCGCTGCTATATTGCACAAGGCTTGGCACAAGAGGTAGAACTTTTCAACTGTCCGAGATGTGCTTCGAATATCATGGAGGGAGAAGACAAATTCCTGAAGCAGTCTCAAATCATCCACAGCATATACATCGATAACATTGCAAAATAAGACGAAAAAAGGCGCGAAGGGTGTGGAGAGGAGGCTCCTAGGCGACCAAGATCAGTACGGCTTGACCGATGTGGGTCTTGCTGATCGACGAGGATTACGACGTACCAGTGTACCACGCTACATTTGGCGTAATCAGTCGAAGTCATGGAATGCAATAGTTCCAAAGCCAGGCGCACAGCCGTTCTAGCAGTTCGTAGCCCATCACTGCAGAAGCGGCTGGCCGAACCTTCTGGCGCTGGAACGATCTGATACACTAATGTCAAAGTGGTCTGAAGCTGAACTTCGTCGCCCTTGACAAATATATCCACTAGCTCCGACTTGCCCATTTGCAGTAGCGGTGCATATGCCTGCGCTCGGCATTGATCGGCATCCTGCTGCAGCTGTTGACATTCAAACGCCAATGTTTTGGCACGCTGGATAAGAACACCTTGGTTGGTGGCTAGCGCGGCAGGGCTGTACCTAATGCGCCAGTTGGGTCAATAATACCAAATATCTGTATTCGAGAATCCATGCTTACAACTGCTCATACACTTGACTCTGCAGGCAGCCTGTCCTGATCCATATCGAGCTAAGCGATGATGGCTTGAGAATGCCATACCCATCAAAGTCAAAGGCTCGGGGAATATCAATATCGCAGTCTCGTATCGTGGTCGCGCACCCAACCCGTAGACCAAGCCCTTTTTCGAGTATATATATATTCCAAAAGAGAAGACTCTTCAATCGGCTCACGTCCGCTGGGTCTTTTCGTAGGACATGGGAGCGATGGAAGCCCCCAGCAATGCATAGATGTGCGGCGGAAGTGACTAGGCGCCAGGCAATTGATGGTTTCGAAATATCAATGGCATAATAGGCCTTTCGTCATTCAGTATCTTCCCAGGAACTAGGAGAAAATGAACTTACCCCAAGGAGCAGTGCCTGCGCCATTTCTGCTGTGGTCACAACCACGGCCGTTATACTCTCGAGAGCAGTTTCTAAATTTTGCTGACACTGTCGTGCATGGCCTCGATATTGGATTTGACGCTGTGTATCCGAGTCTATTGACGATGCTTCTTGAAATAGAGTGTGCAAAGTGGCATTGATGATGATAAATTTTGCCTTGGACATAGCAGCTCCAGATGCATATGCTTCGCTGCATAAATCGTATATATCAGATATACCAACCATAGAGCATACCAAAAGACAAAGAGTGGTGTAGCCCGCTGTAGTTCAAGTTAGTATGCTACTCTAATGGTGGTCCGTCGATTGCATGCTTCCCTGTAGCTCTCTGGATCAAGCTTGCTACATCTTCCCAAGGGGGTAAAGGAAGCGCTGTGAGGCCTGTAGGAGGAACCGACACGCAGAGTGGAAGGCGACTCTCACGGCGATGATGAGAGCATCTCCGCTGGTTGACGAGTACTTTCAGATTTGAGATAGCCACCTCCATCATGGGAGCGTCAACATGTGTTATGTTCCTTACGACAGTCCGGTCGAGGAATCCATGGGCCAAATTTGTTTGTAATGCCAGACCAGAATTTCCCAGAAATTCTGCCTCCTCTTCGTCTTGGTTGTTGTTTGCGGTCGACGGGCCTATCCCATGGCTCGCTAGCGTCTGCAAAGTCGTCCGATTCTCTCGCTTCGCGCAAGCCTGGCAGGTCGGCTGCGGTAGGCGCTTGATAATGCCTTCGATGTTGCTGACATGACTTTCAATGGTATCTACTCGGTGTTCGCTGCCGTGGCAGAGCGTTGGTAAGATGTTGACGAATAGATATAGGTGTTGGACGAACAAACTAGAAGTAGCAATCGCTCGCCGGCGAGGTACTTTTGGAGCAGTAGTTCCTCCGACAGTGCACCTACGATCTGAGGCAGCGCAGCTGGAACATGGCTGGTTATTATCGCATCGAACCTTGCAAGATTAGTTTCAGCAACCCAGTCGCAGGTCTGCGGCTCGTCGTCAGGCAGATTATTGTGCCAGAATATACCTTACGAAGCCGACACTGATCGCACTGCATACAAAGTGTGTTAGTATGCGCTTTCATTTACGACAGGATAGCTGAAGTGCGCACAGATTGTCTTGTTCTTGACCCTGGGAGTGTTGCTGCATCGGCCATGCTGCTGTGTAGTATACCGTAGCGCTGGCATTGGCATGAGATGGATTGTGTTGATGTTTAAGTAATGTGCTGTACCGTCTACAGTGTATCGAAAAGAGTTCAACGCGCACAAACCCCAGCGCGAACTGATGGAGGTATGGTAGATCCGGGTGTCGTGTATTTATTTGCACGGTGCTACTGGTCGCGTCTTATGCCTTGAGGAACGAAAGGCTCCTAGAGGACGCACTAAGCCAAGACGCTTCCACCCGCGATGCCAAATCCACGTGACAAAGCACGTGATCTCGTGTTGGTTACGCGGGCGAGAGTTCACTGTCAGTGAGCTTTATGAGACGTGAACTTGTCGCCGCCTTTCCCCATCTTAGGTTTCCACCCACTACCCGCTATTGATCCTATTCTCAGCCACTTACAGCGCAGCATCTAACATACATATATTTTCCCTAGCAATAGCACTAAAACAATCACTATAATAGATAGAGATAAATATTTACTTTTATTTTTACTGCTAGACTATACTGGCTTTTATTCTTATTCCCCTTCCACTATGTGTATGTATAGGCGCTCCACTTCGCCCTTATTACCCCTAGCCCGGCTCTTTGCCTACATTTTCTCCCTACCACTCCCCTAAATCCGCTTCTCAGATCGTCTTGTCGCTCAACTACTCTAGCCTCAGCTCAGCCTCTACCATATCCACTAGTACAGTATTCCTTACTATGTCTTGCTCCCGCACCTTACTCAAGAGCATAATACCATCAAGCGACGCACACCGCGATAGCTAAACGTATAAGCTATACGCGTCACACACGCTCGGAACCGCCTAGCCATCAATGACAGTCGTCTTAGTACCCTACAGCTCTAGCGCCATGCGATCCAATGTTCTTACTTACACCTTATAGTCGGTATAGGCGAACGCCAGCGCAAATAGCAGTCCCCTGCGCCAGAGGTCGGGTTGCTACTATAACCGCTTTCTCTAGTACTCAATCCTAATGCTCATAGGCGTCAAAAGGATCATGCTATAAGGTATACCCACAAAGCGGAAGTCTCCTATCATCTCCGATGCTAATAGTAGCCCTACCGGCGGCCCGAAGTGAAGCACAGTGCCGACGTCAATGCGATAGCCCAGGTGTACCTTGTCAAGAATCACTTCCACTGGCTTATAGCTTAAGTCCTTTACTAACTTTAATACTTAATGTGTGTTATAGTTCACTAAGATAGGTATAGTAGGAATAAATATAAAGATACTAGGTACTAGGATAGCGCTATTATCGCCTTAGTCTAGTATTACCAGAGCCTTATCTTCTATTAGTTAGCTGTCTTTCTATTTATACTCTAAAACGAAAATATATAGTAGTGTCTAATATTGCTTCTAGAAGGCAATTATCGCTTCTATATTTAGATTCTAGTGGTTCCTATTGAGCGGCGTCACCACCGTGATGTCCATGTCCCACGGGATCCGCCTTCCTTCCTAGTAGTAGGTACTATTTAAGAACTCTACATCCGAGAGGTCATACACTCCCTGTCGAATATGTATTAGCAAATCACACAGCCGCACATCCTCCACTACATGGACTTACTCGTTGAGCATCACTACCGTGGTAAACTTCTACTACAAGGCGTGAGCCATGTTGTGCTGTCGCCGCTGCTCTAGACCGAAGGTATAATCTTCATTCCATAGGATACTTGAGCTAGGCAGGAGGATTGATCTCTTATGTATAGGCCGAAACTGATGGAAGTCGCTATAGAAGATGACTACTAGGATCCTTCCGAAATCCAGGGCAGATTCACGAAGCCTATAGAGCTGCTCATTGACGGCATAGAGTGTCCATACTCCTCGCATACTGATCTCGACTATAATCAGCACGTCCTTGTCTTGCAAATCCATCCTGGTTTACCTGATGCGCACAGCTGCCGAGCTAGACAATGCGAATCCGTCCACGTTCCTCGCACGCCCTGCTCTTGTGATTGTATCCTTGGTAAAAGGTAGAGTGGATGGTGATGCCGTTGATATTCGCCGCTTCTGTGCCCGACGTTGCCGTCACCAGCAAGCGGTGGGACTGCGCCCAGCTGGTAAAGATCTTAGCGATCGCCGCGATAACGCGCGACGTTCCCGTCCCTCCTTCGCCTCCAATGAAGAGGCAGATCTAAGGAGTCGCGCTCTCGTCGCTGCGCCGTTGGTCGAGTTGCCGGCAGATCAACCGGAGGGCAATGGTTTGTCTTCGATTGAGCGTCAGGGACTCGGCGACCTGTCTACCGGTCGCCCAAAACGATGTGGATGGGCCGAACATAACTTCAACCAACGGATCAGCGACCCTACTTCGGCACGGTCAGTCAGCATCCGCGGCATATTCCTGCGCGCGCGACTCAACTCCGTCTGTGGCATTGCCTAACTGCTGTTGTATGTCTGAATCGCCTTCTCCTGCTTGCGGGAGCGACGAGTTTGCTGTGACTTGATAGATCGTAGCTGATCCTGCCTCGATATCCCTACTCTTATTATTAGCCTTCCTACTATGCTCGTCCTATGGTCGGGGATGACGGTGGCTTGGAGGTCGTCGCCGGAGCCCAGAGTGGTTGCCTGGAACCGGTGCATTTGATCTACCATAGCGGATATCTCCTTAGAGCCAGCCGTGACCTCCTTTACTGTTATCGCATTCCTCAGCACGTGTATCAGGCGCGTGGCTGTGCCCACAGTGTCTGCCCAGTACCCTGCGCTCTGTGCCTATGTGTCGACCCCGTCGGCGACGCCTAATCCGACCGCATCAGTAGAAGGATCGCTTTCGCCAGAGAAGACCGCCCACTGCCTGGCGTCTTGCACCACGTCATTAGCGGATCGCCGCAGCAGTTGGATGTTCTCTGCTAGCCACGCGATGCGCTTGGGGAGGCGCACCTTCTGTGTTTCCCAGATGCTGTTTATGTCACGACCCGTCTCAGACAGGAATGCCTGCCATGGGACGAAGAGGCCAAGGTATTGTACTGCTGCCCTGAAAATGATTATGCCATGTGTCAGCGCTCTGCCTCGGAGTCCTCTAGTACTCTTCCAATTCGGTGTGTTGCTCGGCCAGCTGCACTGCCGCAATCCCGCATCGGGTTAATACCAGGGCTGACATAAGCAAAGTAGACTGGCATACCTCTTAAAATATAATTGTGTCTGATATATAAATGCGTTTTAAATAATTCTATCCTCTAACTTCGCTCCTTAAGGCTATTTTTGGGCAGCCCGCCGCTTGCGGGTTGCCTCTCCTATATGGCTTGTCGGTGATAAAAGTTGTCCATGGTCTAGTCACGTGCATTGGCGTCTTTAGCTGTAGAAGACCACAACAAAAGATGATAGGGGTTTCCGAAAAAAAAAATCCCATTTTACCCCCTGCCCAACCAATGGCAAAGGAGGCTTCCAATCATGAATATTGTGCAACTGTCGGCGGTGGGCACATTGGGGCTGTGGGCAGCTATGCACGATATCCGGGCGAGGGAATGAGTTCTGCAGCGACGGGCTAAAAAGCGGAGTAAGACGAAGAACCACTCAGACGCAACTGTCACACGCCGTCCACACAGATAAGTCACTTCTTAAGAAAAAACACCTTTTTTAAATAGGGTATATTTTAGATTATATTAAAAAGCTTAAGATTAATCTTTTGAATTTAAGGAATAAAATTATAATAAAAGAATACGAAGACCTGTTAATATATATATTAAATATAGTTAGCTAATATTTTTTTAAAAAAAAAAGAATCATGTATAAATAAATTAAATAAAAATATATTATAAATATAAATATATTTAATTAATTATAATAAACGTGACGGGGTGGCCTCCGTAGTTTATTGATAAAAACATAGTAAGAGATGGTATTTGTGGAAAGGTTGCCCTACCGGAGTCGCTGCCAGAGCTGGTGGATTCAATATGACACCCTGTGGCGCGCAATTATCGCCAGGCAGGGATCCACTAGACTGTTGTGGGCAATTGCCCAAATTCGGGGCCGGAGACGCCAGGCTTCCATGCACGAGGTCTGCAAAGCAGCGCGCCTTGCATAGTAAGAATCTCTCAGGCTGCCTGCACGGACCTTCTGCAGAGGACAGTTTCGGCCCGTTTTGTGGCTGCACGTCCCGTCCGGTTCGCACTCTGAGTTCGACGGAAGTTGACTTTCGTCGGTCACCGAGCGTCTCCACTTCGCTTTCGGTACTTCTCATATTTAAAGCAGAGATCTGCAAATGGGCATACCCATTTTTTAGTTTCCCTCAATACCTTCGCTTTTTCTTCATCAGTCTACCTTAAACGCCGAAGAAGAATCAATAAAATGGCCTACTCTGGGGATCAACTGGATCGATGTTTGGCCCACATAGGCTATCCCAGCTCAATGCACCCTTCCGATTCTCTTCAATTACTCAAGCATCTTCAAGCGCACCAGCTCCGACGAGTCCCCTTTGAGTCTTTATCTTTGCACTACACAACACACCGTCAGATATCAATAGATCTCGAAGATCTATTTGAGAAAATCGTGGTACAAGGCAAAGGTGGTTATTGTTTGGAGCTGAACACATACTTCAGTGCCATTCTGCGCGGGCTCGGCTTCTCTGTTATCAACGGAGCGGGAAGAGTTAAAAAAGGAGATCGATGGAGCGGACTGTGAGTTTTTATTTTGGTGCCGCTTCTAGACTAGGCGAGATCAGCCAGCTGTGTGATTCCTCGCAAGAAGCTGATTTCTATTTAATGCAGGACTCACATGGTGAATATTGTTACTATTTCGGGCCAAAAGTATCTAGTCGATGTTGGCTACGGTGCAAACGGCTGTTTTCAGCCTGTACCTATGGTACCGGACGGCAACGAGTTTACCATCTTTCCTCCGAGGCGAGGCAGACTAGAATATCGGCGCTTGGCCCAAAATACAGATGACAGCCAGCGCATTTGGGTGTATTCGACACAAGAGGCCCATGGTAAAGACTGGAACGAGCAATACTGCTTTCTAGACACCGAATTTTTCCCTGAAGACTTTGAGATGATGAATTTCGCGACATCCACCCACCCGACCACGTTTTTTATCAAAAATGTTTTTGCCATGACAGTAGTTTTGGCAAGTGACAAGGGTCATGACCAGAGTACTGATGAACCGGGCTGCAGCATCATTGGCGTACTCACCTTGTTCAACAATGTTGTGAGACGCCGAATCGGTACTGAAACAACCGTTCTTGAAACATTGGTCAATGAAAGCGACCGAGTCTTGGCGTTGAAGAAGTACTTCGCCATCAGCCTAAGCGCCCGCGAGGAAAAGGCGATTAGAGGATTTGCCAATGAGCTTATTGACAAGCCCCTATAAATTTTCGGGTGGCTAAACGGACAAGTGTGGGTTTATAGAAGATTGCGTCATCAATACAGGTGATGCATGATGATTATGTACCATTAGCGTGCTTAAGAAATTGGTAGCCAGTGTAGTTAGGGGCCGCGGTTCAGCTCGAAGGTCTATGGCAGCGGAAGAGACTATACGCTAGCTACTCCAACATTTTAGTTACTCTGAGCCAATTCATCTTCAATCCTATTGCTCGCTATTTCCTTTCGCACCGCTATGAAGCTTTGGGACAAATGAACAGATTATTTTGTTTCATCTGCTACCTCGTGTGTGGTTGGAGATGACCGAATCACTCATTGGCTCCGACACTGACTAGGCAGAAGGAAGCGCAAGAATGTGTGCTAGGGTGGTATGTCCACTATAATCTCTTTAATCCGACATGGACTCGCATCTGAAATTCTGGAATATTGAGCGAAGAGTTGTAACTCATAACCCTTACGAGTAGAGTGGAGAAGCGCGGGACTTCAGGGGCTTGTTGGTCAGCGTGAAATTGCATTGTGAAGCACAGTACCGTCATTTACAAACTAAGCCTCATCGCAGCCAAGCGGCAAATTCTATACGAGAACAACAATGTGAGGCATTACTCGTATTATATGGGCCCTGTTCTCAAGCAATATAGTCCAAAATTCATAATGAGGCCGAATCGCTGCCGATTGGCAATAATTGTGGACGAAAGCCCTCGTATTCTTCCGTCCGAGCCGCCGCAACATGAGTCGGCATGGCAACAAGGTATACGTATTTAATGCCCGTGAGTACCGAATGTGATTATTTCCACTGCTCCCAAATCAAGCCTTACGAAATTCTACGATTGTGCCCTGTACACCCTTCGTTCGGCACTACTACCATCAACCGCAACGGTCCTGTTTTCATCTATTTACGCAGTCGTTGGAAGCAGAACTCTCTCCTCAGAAGTCCGATTAACATGAGACGTCTCTTTCTATCTGTTTTAGTCGCCGCACGGGCCCGGCAGATAGCCGCTGTCGAAGTCGTCAACTCCCGTTCTTGTGCGAACAACAAAATTCGACAATGGCTCTATTCGAGCGACGTGAGTGAGGAAGCACTCACTATCCTCGACCGGCCAGAAATTGAGGGTGTTCAAGCCATATACCGGTGGAAACAGCTTGAACCAGTCAAAGACAACTATGACTTCTCGCAGATTCATACAGATCTTGCGGCTGTTCGAGGCAAGGGCAAGAGGCTATGGATCCAACTACAGGATCGCACTTTCAACCCTCGTGGCGACGCTGTTCCCAAGTATTTGAAGATGGAAGATGTGAACAGCAGCATACCGCAGTGCGGCGATGATGGCTGCGATGGCGGTGCCGAAGTTCTTGGCTGGGTAGCGGCCCAATGGAACCCACTCGTTAGCGCCCGATTCCAAACTCTTCTAGAGGCGCTGGCAAAAGAATTTGACGGCAAGGTCTATGGACTAAATTTTCCTGAAACATCGATTGCTATCTCGCAGATTGGGCCGCTGTCAGGCAACTTTACTCCACAGGCGTATTTTGATGCCACGCTTGGGAACGCAAAGTTTGGGGCCAGCCTCTTGCAAAAATCCTACGTTGTCCAATATGTCAATTTCTGGCCTAACGGAACGCACAACATGAACAATTACATGGCCGACTCCTTCAAATTCATAGCAAAGCACGGCATCGGTATTGGAGGGCCTGACAATCTGCCATATAGGCAGTTTCAGGTGGAAAACAGTTATTCCTACCTTTGGGAGTACCGAAACAAAGTTCCAGTGAGTGTAGTTGCGGTACAAGAGCCCGACTTATCAGCTTTAAGTCCGAATACCTCTCTACCGTATACCAAAGATGAATTTGTCGACTACGCCATCGACCACTTGGGTTCGAAAATTATATTCTGGGCCATTTCTTCCCCATGGCTATCTCCCTCAAACTCTTCTGCTACTGCGAAGCTGGATACCCGACGATGTTCCAGCTGAGAAATATTGCCTGTACTAAATTGCGACGCAAATTTTTAGACAAGAAAACAATAGTTCAAATAGAGATGTTGTGAATATTTCATACATATCGTGCATGTATACCGAGGCACGAATGCTACAGTGAGACTGCGCATTTATAGTTCATGCAGAGCCACATAAGGGAGGACTGTAACCTGATTCCGAATCAACGGTCGCTAGAGTCTGATATTTAGTGTTCAACTACCTGAAAGTGATGAGGGAGCTATATATATATCCCCCCCCTATAATTGCAGAGTTACGTAGATGGAAGAGTGAAAGTTGTCACAGGCATTTTTATTACTCAAGAACAAAGCAACCCCCTTAGTCAGTCATAAGTAAAAGCTTAATCGTGTTGTTACTAATACAGCTATAGATGAAAGAGGCGGAACAATGCAGATGCCACGGCTACTGCTCTGCTCTTTTAGCTTTTCATCGGCCTGTTGATACCAATCCGACCGGGGCTGACTGTTGTATCCCTGCACTTGAATGACACATGGCCGGACGGTTGTCTATCTTAAACTTGACGTAGAGCCGATGTCTAGTGCGACACCAGGGGGTAAGTCTATCTTCGATTTACTGGTTGCAGCCATGGCATGTCCCCACAAGCTGCACTAAATGGCCCATTTTTTATTAGCTCTCGTTCCTGCCTTGCCTGCGCGGGGCTCCGCGGAGGCACCCCGCTCGGCGGCACAAATGTATGGCGATATGCCCTGATGACTGGCAAAGACAAAGGTGGGTTGAGGCATTCTGTTAGTACCGTCGGCCACCCACCTGCCGGTCACCCCCCCTTTCCGGTCATGTCTCCGCTAATAGGTAGACAGGCTCTAGAATATAGCCTTTGAATAAGGTAAATCTAATAAAAAGCCCTTTACTAATAAAAGAAGTACCTTTAGTTATACTACCTATACTAAAGTAATATTAAAAGTAGCTAAATTATAATATCTCTATACTATCTAATTATAAAATTTAAAATAGCTTTTTACTATATTAATTATACCTTAAAGTAATATATATAGAGCCTAGCTAGTATAGTAGATAATTTAGAAGTAAATTAATACCTAAAATACCTATTTAATAATTCTATAAAGCTAGATATTATAACTTAAGGCTAAGGTTAAGGTCCTAAGGCTAAAAAAGTTTATAAAAGTTAATACTAATCTAAATACTAAATTTATTAAAGTTATAGAGGTCTAAAATATATAGTCTTAGCTTAAGAGGTAACTACTAGATACTATAAGTAGCCTAATAATTAATAGGGATGAATTTAAAGAGTCTAAAGACTTAGGAATTAACTAATAGTAATTTTGTAATATGTATATTTTATTTATTATTATTATAAGGCAGTTAAATAAAGGTGCGTGTTTGAGTGGGCTGACCGGAAAGGGGGGTGACCGGCAGGTGGGTGGCCGACGTTAATACTTTACAGTACCGGTACCTCGCCTTAAAGTCGTGGTAAAGGCAAAGCGTTCACCTTTTAATGCTCACTAAAGGCTCCATGAAACAAGTCGTTCACCACCACCTGATTCCGCTAGATACCTTGGATCCAGCGAGCCTTCCAGATGCTTATTCTTGGCCGCCTTGGTTGCAGCGTCGAGGTGTCTCTTCACAGCATCATGGCCTCCCTTAACACTTCAGTCCTACTATCTGCTTCGCCGCACCCTCTACCTTATTACTTATGATTCACGAAAAAAAAATTCACGAAAAAAAAAATTCACGAAAAAAGAATTGCGAGGAAAAGTTGTTGATGCATACAACTAAACTTCATAGTATATCACAGCCGTCGTTCTTGTTCGGCAGCTGTCAGTATAGCTATATACTTAGTTTACTAACCTGGCCTCTGAAACGCTCAATTACCTTGGCTTAGTTGGATTTGTCCACTGTAGAGACACAATTATCATGAACACAGCCATGCGTGACTTTGTCGTCCTACTTTAACTTCTCAAAGTTTTCCGTGGGTACCTCTTTCCATGCTTCCGCAAAACCAGCACCCCTAACCCATAGCTTTGATCTCTCTTCCTCGGATGGGTACACAAGTGATCTTGAGATAGCCGGCAGCTCGACGCTGCGAAGAAACAAGTACATGATCTTAAGCCACATGCTGTCATCTGCAATGCGAACCCAGGAGTGTCCCGCGTGCCGTCTTGACTCTTTCTCAGCCAGTAGGAGGCTACGGACAACCTTAATGACATGACCGTCATCAACAATGCAGTGGAAGCGCGGTAATAGATCCACAGCCTGACGTGCATCTAGCTTGGATATACCTGGCGGCGCATAGTCTCGCAGGGTGATGAAAGACAATGTGGGTGCGCCACAGTCCAGATATTGAATCACGTCCATGCGTAGCTTCCACTCCATAATCCGCGCTTTAACGGTATCTGGGATCCAAAACAGTTTATTGATGGTGAGAAAGAACGGGGCAACATTGAGATGATGACTAGGCCGGCACGCCCTGAATGTTAGTGGGATACTTGCTCTTCTGCATTATCAGGGCTCAAGTGGACATACATGAGGAAAAAGTCGAATTTCGGGGTATGAGGGACGTTGATAGAGGCAGTTGCAGCGACATATGCAGCGGCATGTATCTGCTCAGCGGCTCGTTCTTCCAATTCCGTGGGCCGCACACGAACTTGGGACAGCAAGGCGATGGCCTCCGGCTTGGCGCGAGTAACAGCAAAGTCATTGAAACCCTCAGAAGGCCCAGCCGTAGCCAACTTGGGATGATCTCGGTGGATGTTCTCTAAGAGCGCCAGAAACGACGGCTGCTCGTTGCGACTCGGGTCGATAGCCGCAGAAGCCGCCGCCTCCACGTCGAACAAAAACTCACCTATGGTGCCGTCTTCGATGGCGGCCATAGCAGCTGCCTCGGCAATGATAGCCGGCTGTCGCCACTCGATACCATACATCAAATGGATCAAGGGATGCACTATACCGGCGAAGAGTCTGCCGAAAAGATTGCGGCAAGATGGCGTGTCAGAGAAGATAAAGGCGTGAAGGAAACCCTGCCACCCCAAATGCTCGATCTGCCGCTGAAAATAGCGCAGAAAGTCTGCATAGTGACCCCAATTGCCTAAATAGCGCGGCGCGTTTAAGGCATAATCGGCCTCAAGCTCTCCAAGAACGCCGTTGTCCGCTTTTCCCAACTTGATCTGATATGCGGCATTAACATCATAGGCCTTCTGGAGAAGCGTGGAGTCTGCGCCTGTGCCAAAGAGGGTAAGAAGGTGATGAACAATCTGTAGTTGGTAAGTCATAGAGAATTTAGCTTGGCCCATGAGAATTCGCACATGATCGTGAAAACCTTCGTCGTTGTAAATTATGTCGTGACTCTAAAGGCTAAATTCAGCACGGTGCCAGCCATGTGTTTTTAAGCAGAAGAAATATTGCAAATGAAGAACCAAGATGCAGGTACAGCACTAACTTTTAAATCTTCCTGCAATAGTTCCGACAGCTTAGCAGCATTTTCGACAGTCTGCTGAACATTGAGCAGGCCGGTATCGGTTGAGCAGATTTGGATACGGAGCGGAGTTGCCATTTTGGCAATCTGGGGGGGATGAAATACAAGTTATTGCGTGAGATCAAAACGCTGAAATGTGTGAGACTGTGACGTTTGTTTTTGTCGGCGTTGTTGTGCAGCAGTCGGCAGCTGTAAATGCGGATTAGAAGTTCTTATAGTTCGACGTAATACCAAAATTACACATTAGGGATATACCTGGCGTCAAACTTTCTGTCGCCAATGATGTCAAGATGTGGCTCTTGATGTCATAAATCCACCAGGTAGGAGCAGCGGAGAGTGAGCCCATCTCCAGGCTCAAACCGCCACCGCTGCTGTTCCAGTAACCTGATCTGGCTCGCCCTATTGCCGATACTGTTCGGTCAGTCAATGACAGCCAACAATTGCATAGCAAGCATGACTTCTAAAGCCAGTGCTGTTTAGTATATCCAACCCACTCTTTTGTAGCGCATCGCTCGAGTCATGCTGCCAGAAATTGCGCGCCCTAGCACAGCACACCTGTCCACCATGATGCAGTCGCTGGGTGCGTTGAATAAATATGAACCTCTTAGCTTCTGCATCCGCTGCCTCCGCGGCGCCCCGACAATTAGTGTGGCCTCCGCGGCGCCCTGACAAATTCTGGCTGCCGAAAAGTGGGTTATACAGACTAGACATAAAACCCCAGGCGCCGAACCTCCATGGAAGGCAGGACGATGCACATACTGAGTACAATATCGAGATGACTTTCAATGGAGCTCTGTGTGGGGGCTGTCGGCTTAATCCGATGGTTTTAGTGGCTGGTGACGTGACAACCTTGTGCACGGGTACTTTTAGTCGGACGTTCGCATTGAAGTGGACTAATGTGAATGAAACATTGATTAATGTCGTACCTGGGCATACTACGCGCGTCGCACTCACACAATTTTGGTAGACGAATGAACTTTCGTATACAGCCCGCCTTCCCTCACGTCGACAAGTGAAAGGCTTGGTGGAAAGGCTCTGTGGAAACATTGCCCGACCTTGGACAATGTGTCCGCCGGCAGTTCCCTCCGCCGCTGACTCATGTTGCATGTACTAGCAAGGTTATGTCGCGGCTCGCGTTTACAAGTGCCGCACCGCCACGGTCAAGCATGAAAGAGCGTGGTACATCCCGTCGAGGCCGTGCGCACCTCGCCTCGTGGACTAGACAGCAATGATGCGTCAGAGCGCAGTGCGCGAAGTCACGTTATGAGAAGCAGGAAACTTTTTCGTCCATACAGGCATGCAGTCAATTACTCGTCATTGATTCTGTTGCTTCCCAAACAGCCCGTCTGCCCAAGCTGACCGACGCAGCTGCCTGTGCCACCCATCGTTGTCTGAAGAAGTCGTCTCTGCGTACACGTGATCAACTGAGTACCTATGGTTGGGCTGCATGACAAAGCAAGATCTTGAACCTCTTTCCTTTCAACAGTTGAAACAGATTTGTCGTCTCTTAAGAAGTCTTAAGAGAGCCCCATAGTCCTCATCGTATATGTTAAAATCTGTTGACAGCCATCTGGCGTGGGAATGGATATAAATATTGCGCTGATTTATCTGACTTACTCTTGATTCGAGGATTCAATTAAAGCGGTGAATGTATAATCAGGTTTGTTTTCTTCTGTTATTTTTTTTTTTTTGGATACCTGATGGCTTTTGATGGATGATGGCTCTATTTAGGACACAAGTTCAGGCTGTAGTGGCCCAGTGTGCCCGCACCTTGCCCCAGTTGTGGAAGCTTGAGGGCCGCTTTGGCGGCAAGGAATGACACATGGCGGAGCGCCCGTCTGTGTAGTCGTCTTTAGAAAGAAAACCGGGCGAGAAAGGCTAAGGCGAGGAAACTCAAGCAGGTCACAACTGTCGCCCGTTTGTGCTGTATCCTCTCGTCTAGCTCTTGATACTGAAAACTTCTTTTATCTGCCTTTTACGTATCCCTTTGTCACTTTGATGCCAGACTCGATCGTTGCGGCTCGGAGAATAAAGACTTCATTTGCAACTGGCCACCAACGAGCGTCGCCAGTGTAGCACCATCAACCCTCCCTATGAGGCCCTCTCAGCAAAGCAGCGAGTAACCAATTATACTGTACATTTCGGGAGTCCATATCTGCCAAATCTATTGGGTTCATGTCGCTTTTATACCGCCCTGACAAGTTCGCGCATTATAGCCAGCGTGCTTCCAAACACCACATCGTCGACTTTTCGTCTCATTCCTTGGTTTAGGGCTTCCTGTGCTCCTCTTGACCGTGTACGATCGTCTCTCGCGTTGTCGACTGCAATAATACATTAACGCTCACTAGACCTGGAGTTGATACGTGTCGACTCCATCAATTATCACGCATTTCAATACAGCGTTTTGCAACACATGGAACCCGTAGGTTGGCGAGGACTGTACGGGTCTGTGGGCGAACGCGTATGCGTGCGTTGCCGTGGAGTAAAGGCGCTTCTGGGAATTGAACGCATTAGTCGCAGAGCTTTGAGCGATCGACAATGGTTTATAATTGCTATAATAAAGGTTGGGGTGTAAAATGGGACCTCTGCTATATATTCTAGGCTGTTGTCGTAATGTGTTATGTTTAGAGGCCTACCACTACTCTAACTAGTAGAGCAACCGGCTGCCCCTGTGAAAATTGTAGTTATTTATTCTGCTAATCCATTATATTCATAATAGTTTAGGATATAAAGGCTTAGGTATACACATCCTTAATCGTCGTTAATTTCCATTCCATTAAAGATACTAGTCTCGTGCTAACTGACAATATTACCTAGACTATAATTATCACTGCGGTAAGGTCCTCCTGCCATTACTAGCCTCTATTGTCCTAGCATTGGCCTTGTCTATCTTTATCTCTATGAAAATCTCCATTAATGATTATACCCTTAGCGCGCTAAGCACTACGATGTCCTTTTAATATAGCACACTAAAGCTCCTCGTCAAGCTATGCCCTTATTATCCACTATAATACTATATTATACTTATACACCCTTAGTACTACTCCTTAGATATGGCCTACTATTCTACCTTAAATTCTTCTTACCTTAAACCTTGTCAAGGGATTACTACCTACTTTTAGTTCTTCTTCTACTAAGGGTTCTTATAATATATTTAGATTAAACTAGTACCTAGTAAATACTTTTTTAAGTGCCTATTTATCTAGCTATAGCTTAATAGTAAGGGCTAACATTGCTACTAGAATGTGGCTCCAGGTGCTAATTGTGCCTAGTGAGGAAGGCAGGGACCCACATTCGACTGTCCACATCTCACAATATACACTATGTCATTTCTTATATTCTCAACATACCCTCACAGCCAATCTAGAAACTCTACTCTAAATACAGCACAGTAATTAGCTTTTAGTTTTACTATAAGAACGTCTCTTCTCTAAGTCTCGCTAGGCGCCCTTATTAATGTGTGTAAATCTACTAGTTTCGCTCCCTAATAGTATACACACCACTCTATAACCCCGCTAGGGGCGGCACGCTTAGTTCCTAATACAGTAGCTAGGACCGGCCCACTAAGATAGATTATACTATATAAAAGAAATAGTATATAGTATTAAAGTAAATCTATTATTAAATATAAAGGAAACTTTATAAAAGGATATATAAAGTTAATAAAAGGGCTTTAAGAGATTAAGAAAATTAAAAGATAGTACTAAAAAGAGAAATATAGAGGTTATTATACTAATAGCTCTATAGGTAAAGTAATAATAAGTAGATATATTAGAGAGTAATTAAAGAAGAAGAATATCTATCTTATACTAGAAAGCCTAAAAGAGATACTAAATAGATTAATATAAATAAAAGAGTAATAATAACTAAAGAAGAATTAAGTAACTAAATTAAAACCCTAATCTTAATATTTAATATTAATATTAAATACTAATCTTTTTTCTTACTTTATTAATTCCTTACCTAATTATAACCTATTTTATTTCCCTTTACTTATATAAAGCCTTAAGAATTTTAAGTCTATATAATAAGATATATACTATTAACTTAGAGAAATAAGACTATATAAATATAAACTCTAGTATTCTATATTACCTACTATTAAAAAGTAATTGCTATATAGGTATATACCTCTATAGTCTCTAATTAGTTTATTAGTTTTTATTAATATATTAAATTTTATTAATCTCTACTTTTATACGTTAACCTAGCCTATTTAAATTACTATAAAAGATATAATACTATTATTCTAATTTAACTATATATATATAAATTAAGCTATTAACTTAGCTAATTATATTTAAATTAGTATATTTTAGATATTATTATATACTAGTATTTACTTCTATATAATAATCCTAAGTTTAGTTTATATCTTTCTAAGCTAAGAATACTTTTTAGGTATAGTTATAGGTAACTATAGTAATATTACCTCTAAGGGTATATACTAGTAATATATTTTAATATATATAGTATTATATTGGGGCAGAAAAACACATAACATAACGTCGGGCGTGGGCTTCACCCACGCCTCTTGACCTGGCGCGACGTCGCGCTACAGGGTAGGCTATAATAGCTATTCAGGCGCATCCCGGCTGCCAATAGTATCTTAGTGGTAGGTAATATACTCATC
>PHFE01000069.1:195602-210875 GCA_002796755.1 Paracorniculantispora psalliotae | reverse complement strand
ACTCTTTAGGAATTAATTAATTAGCCTATAAGAGAATAGAATCTCTTTTATTAAGGTTATTAATAAAGGTTATATATAGTTATTCTAAGTAGTAATAATAGTAATAGTAGGTAGCTAAGGGCCTATACCTAGGTATTAATTAGTAGCTACTTATAAGAAGCTTTAAAATAATTAATAAAGAAATTAATTAAATTAATAAAATAAAGAGTAAATAGAATAATAATCTTAGCTTAATTAAGTATATAGGCTAGCTATAGTATTTATACCTTTTTAGTATAGTGAATTTCCTTAGGCTACCCTATGGCACCTAGTGACTTCTGCACTAATATAAGCCTATAGGCACCTCTATAAGCAACGTCTTTTTCCCTAACATAGTATTTACTAGTATTACCTTAATAAATAGAAGATAGCTTATTACTTATTTATTTTTAGATTAATTAAACTAATATCCTAGTAAAGAGGGTCTTAGTTTCTACTATAATAGTAATAATATATATTAGTTAATATTTTAGACTATAAAAGGGAGGCTAATAAGGGTATAGATATAGTTCTATATCTCTTAATTATTAACTATAAAAACTTAAATTAAGTAAATACCTCTACTATAGTATGTTAGGGAAAGAGACATTGCTTATAGAGGTACCTATAGGCTTATATTAGTATAGAAGTTACTAGGTGCTATAGGGTAGCCTAGGGAAATTTATTATACTAAAAGGTATAAATACTATAGCTAGCCTATATACTTAATTAAGCTAGGGATTATAATTCTATTTACTTTTTATTTTATTACTTAATTAATTCCTTTATTAATTATCTTAAAGCTTCTTATAAGTAGCTATTAATTAATACCTAAGTATAGGCCCTTAGCTGCCTACTACTACTATTATTACTACTTAGAATAACTATATATAACCTTTATTAATAACTTTAATAAAAAAGATTCTATTCTCTTATAGGCTAATTAATTAATTCCTAAAGAGTTTTTAATAAGTATACTACCTACTACTAAGATACTATTAGTAGCTAGGATGTGCCTAAATGGCTATTATAGTTTACCCTATAGTATAATGCTATACTAGGTTAAGAGGCATAGGCTTTGCCTATGTTTAATGTTATATTATATATTTTTCTACTATAATATAATAAATAGTTTTTTTAATATATTAATTAAAGGGTTATATAATATATAGATTTATTTTTATTAATATTTATTAAAATAAATATAATAAGATTAATTTTCTAATTCTATTTATTTAATTTTATATAGATTTATTATACTTTCTTTACTAAGGAATACTCCCTTTATAAAAAGGAAGATAAAGAAGAGTATTATTAAGAGTTAAGTCTTTTTTAGGTAATAATAATAATATTACTATTTAGCTTTATTACCTATACCTAGGTAGTTTATAAATTAAGTAATTTCTATTATAATTATTATTTTTTTTAAGGTTAAGACTTATATTAATAATAATAATAAAACTAAAAGTTAATAATATTTTTATATTAAAGGTAGATTTTTATTATTAAAAGAGGGTTAAGTATAAGTATTAGGTAAAATATTTATTATAGTTAAAGGTAAATTATTTACTATACTTTATAACTACCTTTATATATATAAAGAGAATATTAATATATATATTATATTATTTTTATATTTTAATAATAATTACTTTTATATTATTATTTAGTTCCTCTTTTAGGATTATAAATAATATAAATAGATTTTAATTAAGTACCTTATTTTATTTTCTATTATTAATTAGGCCTAGTAAGATGGGGGGAATTAGCCCGGCAGACTGTAGCCTAAAAAGGGCAGGCACTACCCCAGGGCCCAAAAGGGCATAAAATTAGATTTTCGCTAGCAGATAATAAAAACAATAACTTTTTTACTCCTTTTATATTTATCTTTTAAAAATTTATCTATGATTATACAGAAAAAGCCCTCTATAAGGTACTTACTACTTCGTCTATAATATCGATGTTAATACTAGCCTCGAAGGCCATCAACACCTAACCCCTCAACCAGCACGCTAGTATACATTAATAGTTACTTAATTGACTGTATTCTATATAATTATATGGAGTAATTGTTACTCTTCCTCTTTTGGGCTGGTCTCCCCTTTGCTTTTGAGTATTGGGATTTTGTGTGGCTGGGGGCAATTATGACTTCGGCTTGTCTAGGGATCTACCCTGTACTACGACTCTGGTGTCGTTTTTCCTATATTATACTAGTACCTTTAAATTAGGCTATTACTTTTTATATAAAGGTATATATATACTAAGATATTACTATAGGTAATTTACTTCTATAAGGAGTCTAATAGGTTAGAATTAGTAAAGATATTATACTATAAAGTATTACTATTTATTAAGGTATTAAATAGTACTAGTACTATACTAGGTAGTATATAAGTATAAGCTTAATATAGTTTTCTTTATTTTTATTACTATATCTTTCTATCTAAAATTATAAGGTAGGGTCTACCTAATAATATAGAAGGAAGATAAGACCTACTATAACTTAGTAGATAAGCTATTATTATAGGGTAGTCCGTACCCTCTTTAGGCTATAATCTACCGGGCTAATTCCCCCTATCTTACTAGTTATAGCTATCTAATCTTCTTATTAAGATTTAATAGTTTTATACTTTAGTAATACTAATCTCTCTATATATAGTTCTAGCTCTTATATATTTAAGCTAAAGACTTCTACTAGGTTTTAAGAGTTGCCTAGAAATTAATTTAGAATAATATTAATATAGACCTACTACATTCTAGTAGAGTATAATAAAAACGGGAAAATCTATATTAAGGTATAATAATAGCTTATTTACTAAGTCATAGTAGGTCTACTTCTTAGGAAGTAAGTTAGGCTTAAAGCTATAGGGTAGTACATTAAGCAGTATTAGTTATATAAGAATCATTAAGAGTAGAACTCTTAATAGTAAAACTATTACTTAGATTAATTAATAGGGATCTAGATTACCTAACTACTAGAATACCTCCTCCTTAAGTATCTATCTATCTCCCTATTACTTACTACTACTTAGTATACTTAGTGTGCTTACCCTAATCACACTAATTACCTTAATTATACTAAGCAATCATGTGATATAGCCCCTCTTTCCTAATCGGGCTTCCCTCTAGTTGCGTCATTGGGGGTGGCCGCCGGCCCGCCGGCCAGGCTGCCTGGTCACGTTTGTAACATAAGGCTCTTTTTAACTCTATAGTTACTAGGAAAAGAGATATAAATCCCATTAAGTATCCCGATTTCGGAAATAAGACTATTCGTTGACTATTTAACCCTAACGTTTATAGCTGCTTTGATTAGGGTAAGTTTGGCTTTCTAGAGTATATCTAGGGCCACCCTTACGCTTTGTTACATCTAGGGCAACTATAGCCGTCCTTAGCAGCAGGAGTATGTAGCTTATTGCACCCGGGGCAGGGAGGCCAACCCTCGGTGCCGTCCTTGGTGTCGACATCGGAAGTCTTGTCATCGAATTCAATTTTAGTCTTCTTGTTCTGCCATCCATCGGTAAGAGGCTTAGGATCAACGCTCTTGTTTTGCCAGCCATCTGTCAGAGGACGAGAGTCTGCGCTGGCGAGCAGATCTGGCACGGCCGCGCCCTTCTTGCCCTCACCCATCTCGGCGTGCTCCATGTCAAGACCGTAGCCGCTACGCTTGTCCATGAGGTTGGCATGCGAGCCATTGCCGCTGCGCTTATCGTACGGCTCGACATCAACGCGAGCCGCGTCGGTAGTGGCTTCGGGCGTCGAAGCACTGGCGGTGCTAGAGCTCAGGGCGGCCGAGTCCTTGTGCGGGACGGCGAGGCCGTTATAATGGTTATGCTCCCCAGAAATGAGGGTTTGCTCACTCTTAAGAGAAGCCATCGTATATATGTTGATGTGTGTGTGAAAGAGTTGGCGGTGCTTTGTCTATGTGATCGTAGAGTAGTTTGTCTGTATATCGCTGTATATATCGGGTGATGATAATGACAAGTCGAAAAACGGCCAAGGAAACGCATTCTTTATATACCCAAATCAAACATTGTATCCAGTACTTGTGGTACCTAATACGACGTGTCGCTTTGCAGGTGTTGACAATTGACGCCTTATTCAGCTTGTGAGGGTCCCCGTACCCGGCGACCCACTGCTAGGCTGCTGCCTACAAGTGGGTCTTGCTCACCTTCGCGTGATTATGCTATACGAGACCAGTTTGTCTGCTGACTCTACCTGTCTCTATTTCTGGCAGCGTCGGGCGAGCCGACCCTTGATTAGCGATAGCCTTCTTCAGCCGCTAAGTCAAACATATTATTTGACACTTGACCATTTGTGACTTTGTGTTTTTTGGCCCATGGTCTGTTG
This sequence comes from Paracorniculantispora psalliotae, assembly GCA_002796755.1. Classification (NCBI taxonomy): domain Eukaryota; kingdom Fungi; phylum Ascomycota; class Sordariomycetes; order Hypocreales; family Cordycipitaceae; genus Paracorniculantispora; species Paracorniculantispora psalliotae. Next base: position 206,510 of record PHFE01000069.1, on the reverse strand, counting down.
TTACCTTATTTAGCAAATTTCTGGCCAGTCGCTTGTCCCTAAAAACAGTTGGCAGCATTCCGCCTGTCTATTTGGGCAGTTGTTCCCTGGCCTCCTTCCGCCCATGACTCCCTTAGCGTCATTGTGCCCCGATCCTGGTAGGCACGCCTACGATTTTTGGCATTGCTGGGTGCAGAAGTGTGAGTATCATTTTGCCTTGGGGGCGCTTGTTTCGTGGGCCGTTTCTCTGCGGCTTTAGATTCCTTCTTCTTCACCGCTGCGTAGGCGCTTTCGGTAAACAGCTGCTGGAAACAGATGTCCATGATGCTCTCATAAGGAAGTGGACGAAGAACGGGCATTTATGAATTTTTTTGCGTGGGGAGGGGACTGTTTATATAAATCTACAAGCGGCCTGGACAGTAAGTGGGCTCAGCCTTACCACTCTCGGCGTGCAGTTCCTTGCACAAATTGAGGTCACAACTCCTTCGGTCAAAAAATCGGTGGCCTGATCGCCTGGCAAAGGGGTCTGTGAAGCTGGGGCCCGGGAGGTTTGCTGCATGGCTGCCTCCATCTGGCCGCGGTAATTCCGCGCAGACACATCCGTTACCTCTACACATAGCACCTTCCTAGGAAGTTTACAATGCTTGTCGGTATACAATAGCACGTTTCAGTATCAGCAATTGTGTCCATGAATTGTCTTTATCATCGATATCAGCCGCAACGGCGCGTTTTTTATGTATGAGTTAACTAGTGTTCAGGGTTTACCGCCTAATTTATGTGCCACCGGGTTGCTTGTCGCTTCCCCGTAATACGAAACATGGAGTTAATGGAATCATACTGACGTAAAATAGAAATATCAAGCCAGGAAAAAGATTCAATGAACAAATTGAAATGTGATCCCGCGTGCTGTCAAGCAAGCAAACCCACTTGTTGGGCAAAAAGCTGATTTTTCGCAAGCAACTGGACAAGAAATTGGATCCAATCTTGTCCGCAAGTTCAAGAAGGAATACATGTATAGAATGACAGACATGGAAAAGTAGCCCACTGGTAGCCTCTGTTACGGCAGCTTCGCGAGCGTTAACGTTGTGACCTGCCAACCTCACTAATGTCGGCTGACCGCACCCCATTCGCCACTTCTAGGACGAGTAGGTTAAGACGATGTAGCCAATGCGCTATTTACGCGAGCGATATCGATCCCAGTTGCTAATCATGCGGTCTCGCTGCCCGTGCGTGAATTCCGTTACGCACGTCCTATGAGTCATGTTAGCTGTCTAGAGCATCGTCAGTTAGTAGTGTCTACTCGAAACACTGACTCATCAGAATAATCCATGTAATTATGGATGGGATCGAGGCCAGGTGAAAGGCAAGAATCACGGTTAATGGGACAGCCGAAAGACGAGCTCGCCTGGGCGGGCGTATCATCAACATAATCCCCATCGCCGATACATCCCCCTTGGAAAGTATGAAACAATCCAAACCAATGTCCCGTCTCATGGACAGCCGTCTTGCCTAAGCGGAAATAGGGATTGGTGCCCCCGGCGACCCGTCCGGCTTCAATGGAGCAACAGTCCATTATGAACGCTAGCGTCTGTGGGGAGATAGCAGTACCCTCCCCTCATGTCTTTGAGAAAGTATATGTTGAGGGTTCGATAAGCTCCCCGCCGTAGTGCTTTCTTCATGTCAAACTCTCCGCCACCTTTCGCCCACGTAGAATTTACCGTTTTCGTAACACCCGCAAGATGGAAGCTGATGCCACTGACAGCAAAGGCTTGAGAAAGCACTTTGAGCTGCGGTTCAAATATTTCATTCTAGAGCAACTTAGCATCGTGAGTTAATACGATACCAACAGGTAAAATTTACACTCAGCACGTCGCGCTCATCAGCTGCAATGCTGTGAAAATAGACTTCAACATTGATATCTGCTCGTTTACTGAAGCCGGACGAGCGATTTGCAGCTTCTTGAAGAGCAAATGCGTGTGCAGCCGCTTTCTGCTCCTCTGATGGCTCTGAAGTAAAGCACGTGGTGATAACCTCACGCTCGTGAAAGTTACCTGCAATAACACCAGTAGCGAATAATCCAGTGACGAGGTGACGCTTGAACGGCATAATTTTGGGATGCTTCAGGGACAAGAGTTGGATGTTAGGTAAGTGACGAGCCTTGGTCAGTACGAAAAGAAATACCTTGGTAGCCGCATATATGGCAAAGCAAGGTATTTCTATTTAATCTACCCGCAAAGCTAGAGATTTCTTTTAGCTACTAGTAGGTAACTCCACGTATCGATACATCAGCTATACACTGTAAGATGCCACCCCCTCACTAAACAAAGTGCCTTGGCAGAGCTCCTTCCTGTGTTCTTTCTATAAGAGGAAGCTGGAGCGTGAGTCTGCGTAGCACTGATGCACCCCTCGGCAACCGTTGATTTGCTTTTACTAGTATTTTACATACGAGCTTCCTATTTAACAAAATTGGGCTTGAGAAGTCTCCACTTCACCAATCTGAAGTATATGGTACTGATTGTTTAGAAACACGGCTAGTCGCACCGAAAGCACGAAGCCGAAACTCGACAGGGAAGCCGGAAAGTTAGCCAGCCTATGATGATTGGGGAGCTTACTGACGGGCTAACATATTTCGGCAAAGACCGGGTAAGTTAGGGTTAATTACAAAGGCTCTACAAACACCGCTGATCATTCAAGTTACGCCACCAAGGAGCTAACGAATGCATCCTTCATCCAGACATGACGCATCGTATTCTTGATACCATCTGTTCGACATCGCTTTAGTCTCGTCAAAAATATACTTCAATCGCAAATTTTGAACCCCATAACATATATGCTCACTATTCGGTCCCGGACGCTGGATAATGCGATGACGCCGAAACCGGCAAATACGATTCTCATGATAAGCTGATGTGATGAATAGCTAAGACTATCGGTACTAAGTATTAGGGCAAATATTTGGCTACTAGATTATAGGATTATGCTCACAACATCGCAGCTTTTGGCGGATTGTATACCCCGCACCATTGTTAATAAACGCTAAGCAACGTGGCCTTGCATGCGCACGATTAAAGCTTCCAGACGACAGAGGTACGTACACGCCGGAAAAACATAGCAAAGCAAGACTGCTCCCACAAACTGCGCTCACATCGGCAAACTTGCGCCGCGCTCTTGCGGGACACATATAGACTGCTGGGATTTCATCCAGTCACCTGTCTCGGCCGCGACCGAGGTTAAGCCAATAAATGCCGTGTCACTTACAAGCTATAAGCTATCTGCCGACAAGGACCATCTTGACACGGGTGCTGCATTGAAGCATGTGGGCAACGGGTGGGTTAGCCAATATAATTAAATGACGCCGTAGCATCTAGCGTCGACTGTATGTCTTTAAAGGGAAGTTAAACATGGCCCTGACAAAAAAACGTCGGGTGATGAGGCGCTCAGAATGGTTGGCGATGTTTGCGCACTAGAGTACCTCCATTCTTCTCAGGCAATAAAGGTATGAGTCTTGCACTCTGAACCTCGCGACAGTTCAGCAAAAAATAAGTACCTCAGTCTAACTTCGGTTTGCCTACTGCTTGGCTGTGAACCTTCCCGTTAACCAGATAGCAAGGACGCGTAACCGCTCAAACGATGCCAATGGCGGTGTCAGGGAATCGCGTCTAATCGACCGCCCCACCTCAATTTCGTGTAAATAGCTTCCGGCGAGAGCTTTCTTCTTGAAACTCTCTTATTCTCCTTATGAATAATCACTTCATCCAAATTGCGCTCGACCTTGCTCGTGCCCTTGTACCGTCACAATAAGTAGGTAATTCAAATACGCGCATATGCTACTGCAATGCGTCCTCCACTGCCCCTCTATGTGAGCACCTCTCCCGTGTGGCACCGTGGAGTTTAGCGTAAACTCCTTCGACCTCATTCAACTTTCTGATAACCTGGAAAGAGAGCTCGGCGGTGATTAGTCTTCCGTGGCTGACGTCGGCATGTGCTTCGACTGGACGCAGACTTATACCTTTCCGGCCAGCAATGACAATCTCCAGTGATTTTGCGACCTTCTTTAAATAATGAACTGCCTTCCCTGAGGTCGGATAATATTGACGCCGGCCTGATTTCATGTGACTTTTTACTCTACTTGGCAGCTTTATCGTGTGTCGCTTCTTCACTTGCCGAGTCGTTGGCGGATCCATGGCATTCGTCCGGTCGCGAACCCATTGGAGGCCACCTGGTGGGCAACTGTTACGCTTGGCTTCCAACAGCCAAATCTTCTGAATGTTTCATGAGCTTGCGGCTACTACAAGTTACACTGACATTTGCCGTGACCTAGGTGAGTAAGATGCATGTTTCATATTCCAGGTATTCCTGGTTCCCAGGATGACGGTGATTTAGCTAAATCCTATAAAGGACAATTCGAAACCTGACTATGGTCTTCCAATAATCAAATACCATCAACCTTTGCCATTTGTTCCTGAATCGCACGTATTCTGCATACTGGCTAGTTGTATGTTTAATGGACCATCGTGCTTCCTTGTCTGAGCGGCAGCGGTTCATATAGAGAGCGAATCAGTGCTCTCTGCTCAAGCGTCATGCCTGGCACATTTCGGAAAGCGTACTTTGGAATTCGCAGCTTATCTTTGTGCAGCACCTTGAGCGTCTTCAAGAAATCTGCCATATCGACAGTGTACCATAGCTTGCCAATCTCAGCATGGTGCGAGCCCTTCCTTGTAACCTTTTCGCCAGAGTATTCGACGGTGTAAGTCTTGTCGCCAAACCGGAAACCCCCCATCGACATCCGCATAATCGCGTAGTCTTCAAAGAGGTGGAACTCGAACATCTTGTTGTGCTTCACGTATGTGAGGTTGGCCAGGGACGAGTCGAGGTTGTGCTCTGATATCTGCCGTATCATCTCGTCCATCAAGACCGCCTTCTGGGCAGCCCTGATCGCGCCGACCACGAATACAACCATTGTTAATGAGCAAGGCTGTGTCTGCGAGTGCTGTCCGTCAGGGCAAAGTGTGGTTCGCTTGTAAGATGGTATGCTTATAGAGGAAGAGGAAGAAGGGTACGGAGAAATGCCTCGAGGAACGAAGAGACGTGACTTGACTTAATTTCCTACTTAGATTGTCCACTCTTAGTCAGCAGCTATGCCCGGTCAGGTGGACTTCGCCAGACAGCCGACACGTGGCAGACGAATGCATATAGGTGCGGTCGCAAGAGAAGGCACTTTAAACCATTATATTAAGAGTGGGCCTGCGTTTTGTTCGTATAGGTAGGGGTAGGCGGCGTGTGGTGGGCCGGGACAGACTGGGCGTCTGCAAAAGTGGAGAGAAAAACATGGCTCATTGCGACGTCTGCACGCTCCTCCCTTGTCGATGCTTATACGCAAATGCCCTTACGAACCCAAAGCCAAAAAGAAACATGCGCTCCCGTGCCGAGGGAATCTTATTTGGTCGAGCGTCGCCTGATGACGGTTGTGTGTACGTCGCGGCTGGGTTTCTGACCTCAAGAAGCCTTTCACGCTCACTTAATTTTGGGAGTGTCAATGGTCATGGTAGAGCCATAGATGAATTGACTGCGCGTAAGGTGCCAGTACGGTAGGTATGCAAAATGGCTTACGGAAGATGTTGAGAAACAACATCAAACGAGTTGTGACAGCGTACCGCAAGGGTTAGGCCTACGATATTCGGTACGGGATTCCCGCTATTCAGCTGCTGTTCTTGTGGTTGCTGCTGATGGTCGACATGTCGGCAACTGCTTTGCTTTTCGGGCCGGTCGCGAAGCGGCGGCACATGCTCAACTACACCAGCGTCGGGCGGATTGCCGCGCTGCGCGATGATTCGCAAAACAACATCGAGCTGCCAAGGGCGACGACGAAGGAATGGCTGGACACGGCTGGCGCGATGCCACTAAGACTGTGTTCCGAACCGGGGGAGGGCCAAACGTCAAGCCTTATTGTACAAGTGGTCAAGCGATAGCGCAGGGCTGTCCCGTCTGGCCAGCGTCATTCTGCTGGATATCTCTGCTTCTCAAATACCAGTATATTACAGTGTAGATTACCTTTTAAGGCAGTCGTTTACGCTAACAATACTGACAGCAACGGCGATGGGGCGCGCAATGGACATCCCTTTTATGGCATTCAAGTCCGTGAAGCGTGACTCTCCTCAGTGGCGTCAATGAGGATGTGTGTTCCCGAGCCGGTATCTCGACCGGTGGCGCTGGGATTTGGAGTTATGCACGACCATACGGTTCTAGCTGGGTTTGGAGCACCAGTCTTCCCCATGATGGGAAAAAATGGAATGGATAGCATGATGAGGAAATATCATACAATTAAGTAAACTACACGTATAATTCCTCTGCAAAATGCGGGCAACATCGACGGCGGAACGCCCGGATTTGTAAGCCGGCCGAAAGCGGCCCGCAGATATGTACAATCTGAGCACATACGATGCAGATCTAACGCCGGACCGTCGCTCGCTAAATATGCCCCATAGTAACAGGCTTATAAATACTGTCTAAGCAATTTAAGACATGCAGTCTGACCATGCGAGGAGAAAATACGAGTTTAATATCGTACCTCGCTTGGGGTTAACGGCTACGAACCACTGCCAGCTAAATCAAACCATCGTTGGCAACGACGGTTAGCCTGTGTTAGACAACGTGGGGAAATGAAGTAGCGTTCGCCACAGTATAGCGCCAACACCAGCCATTACTCGCGCATGTATTATTTGACCAAAATCTCTGCCCCGGACTTCGAAGCCATATAGTGGAGGCTACGGATAACCTGGCACGGGCGGTTATTACTTGATCTTTTGATCTCTGTAGCTAGTGGTTGCCTAGCATCTCTGGTCGTCGCAAACGCCGTTGTTGTTTGGGCAAGCCTCACGCAAATAGAACGGATTTAATCTGAACCAGAAGCGACTGAGCCTCAGTCGGCGCCCGTGCAATAGATATCCCGTCGGTATAATATTGCACAGCGCTCCCATCGGGCTTATCACTCAACCGAGTGACATGTCGATATAATTCCATCACTCATGTCGCGGCCTACGATAGCCTCACCCAGAATAGGCATATCCAGCTTACCATTGCCTCATGTGAGCCACCTCGTGCAAGCTTCGCAAGGTTGTGAGGCCCCACCACATCTGCTGGCTTCAGGCGGACTTTGGCAACCACCTAATACCGCAAGTTGCGTGAGGCCCTTTTGTCCTTTCAATCATCCGGCGATGCCGGTCAACATTGGCATGTTCTTCAACCACTCTCTCGAGACGCTGACGTGCAAACCTTCACGACATGGAGGAGAAAAAAGTATTTAAATCGGACTGTGACCCGTTCTAGTCCTCTCCTCACCATCAACAACTCAGATCCAGTCAACAGCTCAACTTGATCAATAACCCACTTCCAAATCAGCTTCTTCTACGAAACTCTTACTTTTCTCCACCAACATGTACTTCACCAAGATCGCCACCATTGTCGTCCTCGCCGTGCTCGGCGCTGAGGCCTGCAACGTGGGCGAGTTCCAGTGCGGCAACCAGAACGGCGCTCCAGGGCCCGACGGCGCCATCTTCGTCTGCAACTCAGCTGGCCGCTTCCAGTTCAGCTCCCAGTGCGGCGGTCCGAGCTGCTGCCAGGGCGGCGGCAGCGACGTTCACTGCGTCTGCTAAGTCCACGTGCGTTCTTCCTCCCTTTTCTGGCTGTTCGTCCTTGTTGTTTCTAACACAGCCGGCGCAGAGATCAAATCTAGTCAGCCGGGACTAAAGAGAAAGTCGTTACATGTACCGAGTATTTAGTCTGATCAATACACTTATGACTTTTTTTGGTAACCTTTGTTGGATCTTCCGTCTTGGGACACTTGCTATGTTCGTGTAGTTGTGTTGGTTAGCTCTACTAGCTTCAGGGTCACCTTGCATGTAACTTTGCCGCGACGTCAAGAATTTTGCGAAGAATGAAGCACCCGTCGTTGAGGGGGTTTTACTAACCGCAGCCGGGCCGTAAAATTCCATCCAGTTCCTGTAAAAATGCCGGTGCTGGTTTGAGAGACACATCTTATAATCTGTATGAGTAACCATAGAGCTAGATGTAGAGGAAGTACTGTACTCTACGCATATCGGTGTCAACCTGGTTCATCGGGCTACGAATGCACTCCGAAATTTGGAATAGAATTCAAAGGAAATTTCTTACACTATAATTGTATACTCTTTCATGGACTTGATTTGTTTTTCGTCATTAGTGTGCGCAATCTTTCTGGTGACAATACGATTGAACTAACAGCGTGCAACTAGCTGGCGCAGGAGAAACCGCACTTACGTATGTTTTCTTCTAGATGGAAGATATGATAATCTGTTTATTGGAAGCCTAACCTCTAGCCTAGTTGTATGACTACTCCAACGCGCCCAATGCCGGCGAGGAACTGCAGTAGCCTGTGCGTACTGCGACTACAAGGATGAAGAGACTCAAGATTCGATGAACATTATTATGGGACTATGGAGGCCGCTGATTAATCCGGCTGCTCTGCACACTGATGACGCTCGGAATCTTTGGGACCTTTATCAGAACCCGACAAAAGAGCCAGAAGAGGGAGAGAAGCCTATTGACCGGATTGACATTGTCAAACCGGCGATCGAAGGCAACTCCCAAACACCCCTGATTATTGACGCTTTGGATGAACTGCCTGAAAGGGTGTGCACAAAATGCTGAAGAGGCTCAGACACTTACAAATTTCTGGAAGGTGTAACATTCTCGCTACAGCTTGGCCCTATTAATACATCACCAAATTACTGGAATATGACCCTCGGCTTGAAATCAGTGCGCAATGGGACGACGTCAATCTCTATATAAAGGCTAAAACACAAGATGGTGTTTCGAAAAACTCCGGGCCAAGCTTCCAATGCTTGAGGATAATATTGCCGAAGCAGTGATTCCCAAATGTGAAAAGATGTTCCTGCTTGCTAAGCCCTATATGGATAGCCTAGAAGCTGCTGCATCAACCGTTATCTGGTTCGAACGCAATTCGGAACCTGCCTACCGGTTTGGACGAAACCTACCGAGTAGCAATGGAACGAATACAGAGAGATCATATCCATACTGAGATTGCCGTGCAGGCACTCTATTGGGTTACTTTTGCCACACGGCCCCTCTTTCTCACAGAATTGATACATTCTCTGGCTGTGGAGCCTGATGATGAGAAATACGAAGAAGACAACGAGCTCTTAGTTGACATCACAGTTGTGTGCGCAGCATTGATTGTCATCGACCCGATGACCGATACCGTGCGCCTAGCGCACTACACAGCGGAAGAATATTTGAAAAGCCAGAGACAGATCTGGTTTCCTCATATATTTGAGCATTTAACGACGCAAATATTAACCTATCTGTCGTTTAAACGGCTTCAGAGGGAGTTCGAAGAAGATGTCAGTATTCATAACTTACACCGAGACCTTTCTTAACGTCATTATGAGAGTCTGAATTGGGGAACTATTTGGAAAGACTGCTGGATGCTAGCAATGCCGTTTGGATCAAAGCCTAAGACTTTCTGTGTTAAGATTTCCGACTTTCTGATCTTGTTACTAGGCTTCATATCGAAGAGTATGTCGACGGATCTAGAGTGTTAGGAACAATCTGTGGATATGTGACGAGTCTCCATATCGCTGTACTTCTGACCTGAAGGGTATGGTACTCTTCCTTCAGGCACGCGAGCGGGAGAATCCGAGCAGGAACACCTTGGTGATATCTCCTCTGAATCTCGCTGCTAGGTTGGATCGAGTTCAAATGGCAAGAGCTCTTCTCGACGGTGGCGCTGACGTCCATGGAATTCTAGGCTTTGCGTGGCGGCTGATCCACCAAGCAGCCCGATGGCATACGAGCACGGAGATGACTGCTCTGCTTCTTGACCGCGGCGCAAACATCGGCGCAGAAGTCTCCGTCGATCCTGGAGACACCACGCATTATTTTCATATTTTTTGCCAGTCTCCTATTTGTGAGGCCGCAATTATTGGCAACACCATCACCGCGAAATACCTGCTAGAACGGGGCGCCGATTTATATGAGGACACAAAAGAATTCGACGACACAGCCCTTGCCTGGTGTTAGGGTAATGAGGTTTTCGCTGTAAACATGGATGCCATCAAAGGGCCACAGCTTCGAAAAAAAAAGGCTCATGTTTCCGCTTGTTCAATCCTGAGCCGCAAGCTGTTTGAGCTCATTGATTGAGTGCGGGCTAGATGTTAATCAGCCCTGCCAACGTCAGCATAGAGTTCTTGACTATGCCCTCGAGATTGGTCATATTGAAACGATTGGCCTTTTACTTGAGCACATGGCAGTGCCAGGACACCCGTGGCTCACTGTGGAAGAATATGCCCGATTTTCAATCCAGCAATGGTACCCCAGTCTCATGAAAGCATTGTCTCACAGCATCTCGGATATTGACTACGATCAAAGTCGCGGTCATATCTTTGATGAAAAAAGAATGGCATCCTGTACTATGTATCCACAGTAATAGTCCTCCCCTCCCCCTCCTGCAAGTCGAGATTGGAGACGACGTCGAGAAAGTGTAGCTTCCCGCAGCCCTAACTAGCCAGAAAAATGGCCGCTAATTAATCTTTACAATTTACCTTGTAAAGTCTGCCAACCGGCCAGTCTGCCAGCTGAATAATTAGCATGGTGGTCCACAGACTGACAAATTGACGGTTGGTGGGTGAGACCAATCGAGGCTGGCGGGATTAGCAACCAGACGCTTTTCTCATTAACCACGGCGCTCCAAGGTCGTTGCTTGTGTACAGGGTGCAATCACACCTGTGCTCAATGTCTTAGTGGCACTCAGTTTAACCGGAGTAAGCTACTATTTGACGCCACGTTTCATTAGTTGTGTCTAATTACTGGCCCAATCCTGAACAGTCTCAACCTCGAGTCTGCTTGTCGGATGCAGAAGTCCACTTTGAGGCA
>PHFE01000069.1:137961-195539 GCA_002796755.1 Paracorniculantispora psalliotae | reverse complement strand
GAAAACATGCTCAACCCCCCCCCCCCCCAAACCCAAGCCACATTCGCATCGGGTGCGGGCGACGCTGAACTCAGACCAGTGCAGCAAGAAAAAGCAAACCTGTAGCAATGGCACCTACACTCGAAAGATTCTGCGGGTTAATGTTCCATACAGCATTGAGTTCCAGGATGTTAGGGTGGCAAGCACGGCTGTGGCCGTGGAGCCCCTCAAATACGTATGGCCTTTGGCGGTACCCCGCTGGCCAACTCGGCGGTAAGGACAATCTGTGCCGCCCGAAACGACATAATCAGAGGTGCATTGGTCTCGAGGTCGTAAGTAAGATATAGCGCAATGAGCGCCTGCACTGCGAAATGAATTTATCTCGCCAAAGCACCACACAGCCCATGCGCCGCCATCATAGGTGCCCTTGGACGCACCCAGGCATCCCAAAGTGAATCGCAGCTACTGAGGACCTGCGCTAGAATCTCTGGTGGGACAGATGCAGCAAGATGCATTGTGCAGTTTGGCCAACGGTCTAACGCCATTCTTTCTCAGACTACTGACGAGAAGTATGACGGCAGGACTGGCCATACACGAGCTCATGCAATTGCAGGTGTCGTCCACCTGCACCCTCGGCATCACAGGTTTTCTTAACCAGACGGACCAAATGGGGATGCGGAGAGCGGGCAACTGTGGTCGAGATGCCCAGCCCTCGCGAACTTGCCCAAGCTAGCTAGGTAAAGGTTCCACCAGCTGAAGTGTACAAAAGCTTCAGCTCTTGGGAATGTCGCTTTTCCCATGTATATATAGGTGCAAATATCCGGCTATCCCGTCAATTCTGGCTGGAAATCTCAATTAACACTTATAATTTTCCTCCCTTTCTTCTCACGTCAGCCGACGAAGGAAACCATTAAACATGCATGCACTGCCGCTCGTTGTTACTTTGCTGTTTGGGCAGGCACTTGCTGGCGTAACACCAGATATGTCCAGCCTTGAAAAGCGGTGTACCGCAGTCGGCCTTTCATGCAAAAACGGCCAGTCATGTTGCGCTGGTTCAGCCTGTAGCTGGCCATCATCCTATTGCACTGCTTTCGGCAGTGCTGGCCAACCCTGCGGCAATTCTGTCCCTTGTCAGCCAGGCCTCGGCTGCAGCGTTCCCGGGTACGTCTGCACCCCTTACGGAAAGGCAGGAGCGCCTTGCGGCAATGCTGTCCCTTGTGAGCCTGGTCTCGGATGCAGCGTTCCTGGGTACTACTGCACTCCTTACGGAAAGGCAGGAGCGCCTTGCGGCAATGCTGTCCCTTGTGTGGCAGGGCTGAGCTGTATCTACCCAGGCTATGTCTGTGGATAAGACGAGCTATTTCTAATGCGACTGGTCGGTGTCGATACTGGCGATACGAGCAGAGCATGCACGTTCAAAGCCATCTCTCAATGTCCCTGCTGTTGTGTTCTTGCTAGCATAGCGTTGCAAATAGAGAGACTGCGGTTTTGCTTGTGGGCTGGGTTCGGCTGGGCTTGGGCGCGCCAATGGGTCGATGTGCACAACGGTGCAGGCTCTGGGATTGCGCTGGGACCGCCGCAGCAATAGATTATTGATATTATTTTGACAGATTTGACTATAACCTAGCCAAATACAAAGTTGCCCGAATAGATCTACTTCCGAGACCCTGGGGTGCTAAGAATATACCTGTGCCAAAGTTGCAATACCAAACTTGCTCCTTCCAGTTTGCCAATTCTTAACGACCGGCCAGTGTTCATCTTCACCTGTAAGCCTAGTCCCGATGCTCTTCGCTCTTTATTAATGATCCACTGCAATCATTCCCTATTCACGGTGCAGATTCATCAATTGCCTTGGAAAGCTCCCACACATTTTCATATCTGCCGTCGGCGTCCCTCTCCGCCATGAACATCAGCTCCATATTCTGCTCCTCGCCTTCTCCCATTATCATAGAGACCGTGCAACGGACGGCGATCTTGTTTCCCTCCTGCACGAGAAAATTGACATTCAGGGCCCACTTGCAACAGATGGTGCGGAACAGCGTTACCTTTGCGACCGCCGCCTCAAAGTCGGTGCGTCCACCACCCGCCGAGAATCGCAGGTAGTTGGGGCTCATGGTTCGTTCGCAGTACGCTCGGGAGTCTTCCGGATCCCCAAGAAAGGCACCGTCAAGCCACTGCTTGAATTCCTCGGCTGTAACGTTGGATTGAGACATGTGTTTGTATCTTGAAGTACTGATGATGTAAGAATCAATTTAGCATCAAGGCGCTGTGTGCGGAGACACTCGGAATTGGTACTTAGTAGTGGTTGGCGCTAAAAATAGGACGCAGTATAAATTACACTACCCTAGAAATAAAACCAAGTATCTATAGTGTGTTACGGCTAGCAGTATATTTAAATACTATCAGTTGTCACTTATTTACAGTGTCCTACGTAGCGTTTCAGGTACCCGCCAACGCCTTAACGGGGTCTTTACGTGGTGCAGGGGCCTAAAGACAGCCATTTTAATTGAATTCTACATGTTCAGACGCACGTGCCCCCCACACCTTCTCACGCCCCCTTCCAGCTCCTGAACTTTGGCATCACCTTTCGGGCAATCGCTTTCCCTGATATCCTCCCAGTAATAATGGCCTACAACGTCTTTTCAGTAGACCCCCAGGGAACAATCGATGATCAGATCGAACAGGGACCAGGACGACGAAAGAAGCTATGGAGTGCCAGAGTTCGCACAGGCTGCCTTACCTGCCGGTTGGTAAAACCGTCCCCGATTAACCCAGTGTTGTGGTTTCCTATAGTCTCCCGTGCTTTCTAACTCGCCATTGTCGCACTTGGCTGGCCGCTATAGTGCCCGGCATATCAAATGCGACGAAAGAAAGCCCGTCTGCGGGAGATGCGTCGTCAGCAACAAGTCTTGCGATTACCCGCAGCTATGTCGCGGGGCGCTCGCTACATCAGTCACCGCCTCACAGTCAGCTTCGACTGCACTCAGCACCGCGCCGCTCCGACAGGCAGAGCTTCCACAAGCGGATATTATGGAGGCTATACGCTACTGTAAGGCTCTCCAATACGGCGCCCTTTTTTTCTTGCCGGATGCCTGATTGCCCTCTGCTAATATTGCCCTATGGCTTAGACTGCAAGGTCTTCTTTCCTAGGTACCACGGAGAAAATGCACCGGTAATCGATCCGCAATGGCAGCAGAAAGACCAGCTAGAGCCGTCTGCGTTCATTATGATGCAACTTTCGGACCGGATAGGGTTGCTTTGCCAGGATAATAAAGTCTTGAAGAAGCAGGGCTCTATCCTCGGCGTCCAGAAGATCTGGAATTCATTTTATGCTTACATGGCACAAGCAATGGTCATTTTAAACGAGCATATCCGCCGTCGCCAACCTGCACGGTTCACTCTGTACAGAGTACTCGATTTCATCATTCTCGAGGTATGCTCTCACTCCGCATATAATACAATCGCATCCGAATCACGCTAGGTGATGTATGCACACGCTCATGCAGTCGCACTAGTTGGAATATTTGGACTCGGCATGGCGCGCTCATATGCGAGGTCTGATTGCCCTCGTTGACTTGTACGGTGGCCTCACATCCGTTCTGGGACGAGAGAACGAGTCTCCAATGCCTGGCATGAGGATTGCGCTCTGGTATGAGTCCGCAGCACGTTATTTCTTTCGGATCGTATTGCTGACCATCTATTTGGCGCTTTGCATTAGCATCGGCATCTCTTGCAATTCAACCAGTCCTATTACCGATCAGCTTTCTGGTATGGAGCATTGGACTGATGATGAATGCGTTCGAGTGTTTAACTCCCATATTGTCTTCTCTCTACCGTGTCCAACCACCTTGTTCCTTGCTATGCGTCACATCACGCATTTGAGAATTGCGGCTAGTGAGGCGCCGCATAGTTCGACACCTAACCTTATACCGGCGGCAAAGAGTATTGCTTTTGAAATATGTACCTTTTCTCCCGAAAATTGGGTGCGAGACGCGCATGTACTCACTGCTAAAGCTGCCAAAGCCTACGCGCGCGCTTTTAAGACTGCCATGATACTGTACGCTGTACTCTCACTCCCGAAAAAGTTGGCACAACCATTTATCGACGATCGGAGAGGGTGGCGCCATGCGCGTTTGTACTATCGCAGCGCTCTATGGACCGCCATTTTCCACACGAGTGATATACCGAGTCCGCGATCTACGATGGGGTGGCCGCTAGCTGTTCTCGGCGCGGCCTACTGGGATGGACCGGCACAAGACCAGGCAGTCATTTTACATGAGCTTGACGACATTCGATATGGCGTACCTGGTGTGACCAGCGCACCCGTAGCGCTGTCGCAAACGCTCTACACGTTTTGGCAATCGGGAAAGACAAGATGGGATGACTGCTTCACCAGGCCTATTAGTGTTCTGATGGCATAAAACTCGGATATTCGCTCCCAATCCCAGTGCCTAGACAAGTGGTCAAATGCACTATGCAGCTGAGCTCGGAGTGTATGAACTGACCAGTTTAAGATAAGCAAAGTTCTTCTACAATTATGTTCTACATTCGCTTATATAATTCTCGAGCATTAGCTTCTGTTATCATTCACTAGGAAGACGCGAAAGCGCCTGACAGTAGCTAAAATCAACGACACTTCCATCGTTTGGCTCGCCCGCGACAACCAGTAACCCTCGTCATGTCCCGTCTACTTCCATCCTTGACTCACCCGCAAAGCAGAACCAAGACGCGGCAAGATCCTCACGGCAGACGACAGCAGGTTAGTGCACATCGGCGCATCAATACCAGTGAGAGCCGTTGCTCCATCAACATCCATTACATCAAGCTAGGCCGTTGTTCGTTGAATTTACTACTTAAATATACATTCGTTGCTACCCGCCGCTGTTTTCCGTTTTAACATCAGCCGGCTCTCTTACCACGACATCGGTTTCTTAGCCTTCAAACCGTTCCATAAAGCCTTCCGCAGCGATCTCATCCTCCACGCGCCCCGCCCACCAGTTATACAGCGGAAATACATCCAATATCTATTGGTGTACTGAGAAGGCTTCATGTGCTGATACAACATTTATGACCCTACGAAAATGATTTGCGCAGTGTACGGTTTTGTTTGCCAACGACACTACCATCCGTGATACCCAATCGATGGAGACACAGGCCGCAAACACCGGCTCGAAAGCAGACAGGGCTGTGCTAAATTGGAGCATGATATATTTCGATACATACTCAATGTTAACGGCGATGGCTCTACTACGCCTCGTTATCGTGGTAACGGTATAGTAGACTCTATTCCAGGTTGATCACGGCTCACGTCATAGACTGTCCGAAGCCATACCTTGGCAAAGAATTCGGGACCCGGAGGCGACATAATGAACTGGCTAACCCGGTGGTTATTGCAAACAAATTTACCATGAACGCACGTACAGCCTTCGATGAACGGCACGAGAAAGACACCTTGCTCTTCAACGCGTTGTTGTTCTTGAGTGAGCGCGATGAAGAAGGTGCTGTCAAGAATGCCATCAGTGAATGGGATGCTTTTAAGGAGCGCAATACCTCTGGTGCGCACATGGGGCACACGGCAGATGTGACCGACCGCCACCATGGGAAGCCCAATCACTGACCGGAACTGGAGAGACTCGGTCAGGCTGGACGTAGAGTAGTTGAGAGCCTCGCGCTCTTGAAGCTTGAGGATGTAGCCGACTATGTCCACCATGTGTTCAAAGTTATCGTTAAACTTATCCCAGGCCATTTCACCATCATCCGTGTTCACCATGACCATGGCTTCGAGCGTGAAATCGAGCAGTTGGAGGACAAGTCGCCGCATAGACTCGACACGATAGTTGGCATCGCTTGGCTTGAGTGGCTTCAACGTGCGTTGCAAGGCATAAAATTTCTTTTTCCATGTGGTGAATGGTAATTGTAAGATGCGACACTCCGCTGACAAAAACTCTAATTTGATATGACCAGAGGCTAGGACCTGTGATCTGACAATCGTCTTCCAGCCAACATCGATGGATAGCAGCTCCAGATACGCCTCGGACGTATCGGAGAACGGGACATCTGGTAAGACGTTGGGGATTCGGCATCTTTTCACAGCCGACTCGCTAAGTTGAAATGGTGCGAGGAACGTGAGAACTTCTAGACGGCGAAACCGGAGCTGAATCGAGCTTATGGTGGTGATGCAATTGCTAAGGCGGCTGGACTTGCTGACACTTTCACTGGTGCCTCGGGAATGCCAGATATTGGATAGGTAAAACCCGTTTCGTATATGTGTCAACGCTTCGTCGAAATTTCCACGCAAGCTGGAATAGCAAATAAGTACAATGCAGGTGAGAAGCACCATCTCCCAGTCGGCAGAGGTTGCTGTTGCTGGTTGTACCTGGCGGAGATGGTGCAGCGACATATTGCAATGTCTCAGCGCATATCCTAACAGAGATTCTTCGTCGATGATGCCGTCGTCAGACCTGTTGTCTTTTATCAAACGCAGGTTCTGTAGCGTCGCAGTTGCCACCATGGCGTGCCAGACAGATGGGTAGATTTGGCCTGCCTGTGGAATGGCAACGGCCCAGAAGTCTTGATCAAAGACATCCAGCAGCGTCGGAGCTAGTTGCTCTCTAAACATGTTAAACATATGACGTTCATCCCGCTGCGGTTGCACTGCGAACGGAGCTACAAAGTAGTCGGGTTCTCGCACCCGAGGCACAAGGGCTCTGGGTGCTGCCGCACCATATCCCGCGCCGGTACAGTGGAAGCGGCCCACGGTGCATTTGGCGCAGCATGGTTTAGCCTCATCACACTTGATTCGGCGCTGGCTGGCCACTGAGTCAGCAATTTGAGATGCAAGGGAGCCGCGGGACAAGGTGCACTAACCGGCACACGAAACAGCCTGTGCGCACTCTCGGCGCCCATTTCCTCCTTTTGGAAGCGGCTCCGGATTCTTCTCTGGCCGAGGTACTCATTCGTAGAATTTCACTCAGAAAGAGCCTGACTCGGGAAACGGGACGAATAGCGTCGACCTGGGGATGCGCCGCTCGCTCATGTTTGAGGTGGTTTGCGAGGGCCAGCACCTCTTTTGCGCACGGCCGAGAGACGGCCGCTAGTAATATATCCCATTCATCACGTGAGGTATTTGCTGCATTCATCACAGTATTTCAATCAATCTCAATAATGTATCCGTCATTGTCAAAACTTGAAGCAGAGGAAGATCGTGGACGATTTCACTTCAGCTATTTCTATAAACCTCATACTGCCTCAGCATTGCGTTGTGGACGATTAAGCTGCAAAGCTGGGCAGGCTGAGTGGCTTGCATTAGTCCAAGTGCCCTGGCTATTTACTTTCGCCCGGGTGTCCCCCGTTACCTATGGGTCGCTGTATTATACGTCAGTGCTACCCTGTCCTTCAGAGCATTCTACCCCGTACAATGGTCACTATAGCGATTCTGCGCCTGCCATACTACCTATTGTGTCCCCATTCACCACAATACCGCCCAGCCACTACGCCCTCAGGGCAGAGCAGGCCTACCTGGAGGCTCACAACCCTTGTTACAGCGCGGCTTGTACTGCGATAGAACTATCTCGAAGAATCTTTACAAAATTTTCCGAAAATAGCAATGATCTCACACAACGCGCACCTCAATTCCAGTAGATGACGACGCGACTATGCCCACTCAAGCCACCAGGCACCTGTGCTTCGCAGCTCCCGTTGTCTAAGTGTGCTAACATAGCCAAACCCGTCCCCCCATGTTTTGACAATAGTGAATCGATTATAAACTTAAACGAGACTAATTCTGTCAGAAACTCATCAGAACGAGGCAATTGGATAATTTCACGCGGCTGTGGGGGAAAATGCAGTGCGATGGTCGCTCAGGCGGTCTGCATAACTGATCGGTATCTGGTGCCGTAAAGTGCTTATCTGTGGCTGTTTATCATCTCCAGATCCAAGGCATTCTCGTCCCTTCTCTTGCCTATCAGAACTTGCCCCGCAGAATGAGGAGGCTTTCCCGAGAGGCCGTGCATCAATTATGTAAATGGCCCAGCAAAGTGGGTTCAGTACTCGTTCGGTGACGTAAATCGTGAAACAGTGTGCGACGTCGGCGCGATGGTATGCAAGGGGATGCGTTCCGCTTGCTCGCAAATTTTTTGGGATCATCGTGGGACACTGTCTATTTCAATCATAGTCAACTCGAATATTCGATTTCTACAAGTTTCTCCTTTCAATCTCTCTCAATCCACGAAAGTGACCCCCTGCTTTCGCGCACCATGACAGGCAAGTGTTCAACGGCGGCTCGACTGACCGCGGGTTTGGTCGCGTGACCTAACAACGGACAGGCAGCATGCAGTATCCCGGCACCCTTAGTCTAGATGCATCAAGGCCAAGCTTTACGTTCAACTACAGTACTGCTGTTGCGAATGACAAAAACTGGATTGGTCTCTACTATGCATACGGTGGTGGGCCAGACAATGGCGAGTACGTTCAGGGCTCGCTAAACTGGGACTGGGCGCCTTCGCAGCAAGGAACTGTTTGTGTTCCGCCAAAGAAGCTGCGCAGTGGTACCTACAAAGCCTATCTTCTTGGCGATGGCGGATATCAATTGCTGGCAGAGCCAATTGTTATCAACCTGGGAGACCCCAGCGAAGTAGTGTTGTTTACTGACAGATTTACAACACACAACGCTCGCCAAGGCGAAGCCTTCACGGCCAACGTCGGTAATCTGACGAACCGCGCTGGAGACCCAAACACCCGGTTTTCTGCAATTCAAAATCACGACTGGGCCAAGGTAGATTCCAAAGGCATAATCACTGGACTGCCACCAGCCGATGCCTTCGATACTACCATCAGCATCAATGTTGAAAACAGCGGCGGTAGTGCTGTTTTGCAAGTACGCATTCCAGTGCGAAAGTTCTCTGAGCCTCTGGTGGAGAAACTGCGAGTTTTGAGCTTTAACCTGTGGTATGGAGGTCAAGCTGTCAACAACTACCACGAGAAACAGATCCGTTTTCTGGCACAAGAGAATATTGACATTGTCGGCATACAAGAGAGTATCGGAGGACATGGTATTCGGATTGCTCGCGCACTCGGCTGGCACTCTTGGCAGGGTCCAGCAGTATCGATCATTACTCGGTACCCGATTGCAGACGTTCTAGAGACTCCCACCAAATCCGGTGCAGTTCGGATCAGCTTGGACGGAACCAAGAACGACATCCTGTTCTGGAATTGCCATCTCGGTTATGACCCATATGGACCATACGACTTTTGCTTCGACCGCATGACCTTTGAGCAAGTCATGGAACGTGAAATCGAGTCTGGCCGAACCCCAGAGATCATCGCCATCACGGAGGCTATGAAAGCTAGCATTGCAAATGCCGACAACACCCCAGTCTTCTTAACAGGTGACTTCAACGCTCCATCTCACTTGGATTGGATCGACGCGACCAAAGATCAGCATTGTGGCTACGGGTACACTGAATGGCCAACGTCCAAATATCCTGCCGATGCTGGCCTCATCGATTCGTATCGAGTTGCCCACCCTGACCCTGTTTCCGACCCGGGAATTACGTGGTCTCCCATCTTTCTCGACAACGAAGGCAGGAAAGAACCCCTGGACCGAATCGACTTCGTTTACCATAAGGGTCGAAAGCTAACTGTGGAGGAATCTCGACCGCTTGTGGTGGGTAAACCGACGCCTCAGCCAGACCATGCGGACAACGAATGGCCATCCGACCACAAGGCAGTGCTCACTGTTTACACGATTTCCTCTTCTTGCTAGGCTACGAAGAGTTTGTGTATATAGAAGCACTAAGCTCGCATAGAAGTACAAGAGAAGAACATATTCGCCATTGGTTAGTAATGAATGGGGAAAAAAATTTAATGGGCGTGTTTGAAGGACCACAGCGTCTCAAGTTCATGAGATTGCTGAGAGGATAGTTTAGTTGGACTATGAGCCCACGACTCCACTAGTCAGCGCTGCGAATACTGCCCACGATGACCATAGACCCTTTCAGCTCAAACCTTTCGTTCAAGTTCGCCATGTCAACTCGGACAGTATATTCTATTCTCTTCTTCTTTTCTGAAGCTTTAGCGTTCATAGTTTTCAAAAGTCAAGTTTTAAATCATTAAAAATCGGAAACACGGAAACGCGATCGTGGCTGAAAATCTGGGGTTGTCCCGAGAATTCGTTCCAGCCTGTAGGAGCGGGCCCAGTAGGAATGTTAGCCTGTAGGAACGGCATTTGTTCGCCGCCAAAACATCGACAAACACCAATATGCATCTGCTAAGTTGACACCTGCTCCTAAAACGCTCTACCGAGAGGCCTATCTCTAGAGGATCTCTCTCACGTCTCCTTAATTAAACGAGAAGAAATTGCCTCTGCGCACCAAGGTTGTTATTCGGCGCAAGAGCCTAGGCAGGCCCACCAGGCTTCTTCTGCGGAGACAGCTGCTGTTACTCTAAGAATGAAATGACTGGCTCGACAGGGAATTTTTTCTTTAGCGAAGAACATAGTAAATTGAAAGGACGGTAAAATTATTTATAGAATACTATATGTGATCTGCTACCGGTTCACATATATTCGCGGCCTTCACCGGCGCCAGGTCTCGTCCAACCTTCAAAATCAGCTGCAATATGAGATGAATAGAGTCTCGCCATTCCCAAGCTATTGAATATCCGAGATGATGGAGTCCTGAGCACAATCCCAAGCTGGCGATAGAACAGGGTAGAAAATATCAGGTCAAATCTTTAGCCGCGCAGATGTCGCGCATCTTCTCAAACTGCCGGCTCATGCGTGGTGAATTTATTGCGAAATCCATTCGAGCCTGCTTCGCCACCGCACTGAACTTTCACGTTTGGCTTGGTTTCAGTATTCCAGTACTGGTTACCAAAATGCACGAACATCTGAATATCACATCTGGCTTTGCTACTCTTTACTCTAGAGCTCGTCATCTTACTTGTTGAAATGTAAACAGCCGTGCGATAATTCAAGTTGCAATGTGGCTAAATAAATTACCCTTCTGGGGCGACTTCTACTTGCGAACCTAGAAGTAGGTACTGGTGTCTGCTGCGGAGCAGCACGAGCAAGCATACTATGCCTGTGAAAGCGCCGATGTAAATATACGAGACTTGTTTTCATGGTCTTACATCGCATATCGCTCCAGCTCTGCTCCTTCTTCATCTCTTATGGTATTATTTAGGCAGAAGTCCTGGTTCTGTTATAATGTGGCTTCTCTCTGCCAGGTCATCAGTTAACTTGCTACTTGATCCTGCCTCCGGCGCTATGTCGGCGACCTTAGCCTGCCTGTTATGGAATAGCGAAATCCTGTTCGCACATGCTGTCTACTCCCCATCCTTTGTTTCGAGGCTAATTGCTTAGTTTGTTTCCTAGTAAGCATGACTTCTCATTGAACACATGTGGCACAAAAATCCTCCTCCTGGCAAGTGCAGAAGCTTTCCACCAAGTTCGTCTGCCGAGATCCCGACTGAAAGAGACAGATAGACCAGATCCTATGACCCTCGCGGCACGGCATTAATCCTGTTAGCCTGAAAGCAGCATGCAGTTTGAAGGAGCCAGCAGGTGATGATGGGTAGTATTGAAAAGTGCACGGGTTCGAAGAGCAGACTACTGCGAAGTCATATAAATATAACTAAGATAGATAGCCCTTTCCATTAGATACCAGGCATCTTTCCAATTTTAACAGCCAACTCTAAGATGAAGCCGTCTTCTGGGTATGCCGGCCTCCTGGCCTTGGTATTCCACATGCAGTTCTCAATCGCCAGCACGATTCCAGCGACGAAAGAATCAGCACATGAAAAGAAATCATTTGTTATTAATGTTGACCGCGACTGGAACGCAGCTAGAGCTTCTGCGATGGGAGGGAGGCTTTCTTCCAATAAGGCCGCCCTTCAGACCAATGTTACCAACGCCGACTGGAGTTATTATTGGTTCATGAATATTACAGCAGACGGTCAACCCGTCTCTGTGCTTATGGATACTGGCTCAGCAGATCTATGGCTAAGAACCCCAGACTCCGGGCCTGATTCACTTGACGGTGTGCAAACCTGGAACCCGCCTGGCTCCTCGAAAATGGGTGGCTTGCATTTTGACTTGAGCTACGGCACTGGTGGAAATGGAGTCAACGGCGATGTTTATCAGTCAAGAATCTGTGTAGGGGCCGCCTGTACGTCCATGGCGGTTGGAAGCGCTACCCATTGCCAAGGTCTTGGAGATACCCATTCCGGTATCATGGGGTTCGCATTCGAAGGCGGCAACAGCATCCGCCCAACACAGCAGCCGCTTTTTATGGAAAATTTGCTTCCTCAGCTGCAGGAGCCTATTTTCGTGACTAGATTTGGCGCCGAGGGTGGCAGCAGTCAGATTGCGCTTGGCTCTAACCCATTCAACTACCTCCCGCCACTCCAAAACCTGACTGCCCAGAGTAGCTCCTCAGACAATTATCCCTACTCTTGGTCTTATTCAGGCATCAATTACTACAAAGAAGGACAGTATATTGGAAGCTTTGATGTTGTATTCGACACTGGTGGTCCGTGTACATCAGCACATATCGACATTGTCAGGCGTTACTACGACGGTATCCCAGGCGCGCGCGATGTCAATGGCGATGGCAGCTACTGGACTGTGCCTTGCGGGACACACCTTCCAGACCTGACTATGTACCTCGGCGACGCACTCCTTATCATTCCGGGTTGGCGATTCTACAATGGCAACACGCAGACAAACGGCGACTGCATGGTATGGTTTGTCAAGGAGAACTCGGAGCATCGCGGTGTCATCGGCAACCCGTTCTTTGCAGAGCACGTCGTCATTTTCAACCAGAGAGATTCAACGATTCATTGGGCGAACCAACAATAGAGCAGTCCCGAGCCATGCTGGGGCTCTCGAAACAACAGCGCTGTCAGCAGCACCGGAAGTGGCTGTGGACAAGAGTGTCTATTACATCCGCTGCGGATAACGTTTACTTAGCTCTTCCAGAAACACATGCGCATATCTTACTCGCGTTGCGTACACAAACTCTATAGTTGAATTGAGATTAACTTTGAATATTGCATTGACCCTTAGAGAAAAGACGCCCAATGCACACATGCGTTGTTTACCGCCACAGTTAACCATTTCCTGGTATTCGACTGCACGTGTGAAGATTAGACGAAGCTCGGCAGCTTGGTGGCGGCACGGCTATGATACGATCCCAATTCGCTCAATAGTCGCCAGCTTCTGGCCGAGCAAAAGCAGGGCCGGAGTCCGAGCTCTTCTAGCTCTCATTCCGAATAAGGATATGAATCGGTTCTATGTTCATTTCCGGTGTGATTGCGCAACATAGTCGCCATGCTGCCACCAATCCATATCATTCGCCATCCAAGTAGCTTGCATCAGTGCATCCATTGGCTGTAGCGCTGGCAGATTCGGCAGATTCGGCAAGTTCGGCAAGTTTGGCAAGTTCGGCAAGTTTGGCAAGTTCGGCAAGTCGAGTAAATTTTGCAAATTGAACTGCATCGGTAGCATCGTATCATGATCTTGTAATCAGACTCGCATGCTCTACGTCTCTTAGCTCTGAAGTGGCAAATACGTCTTCCATTTCCTCCAACGATGTGCTCGATGTCTGCGACTCGTCAATAAGCTTTCACCCCAGGTCATCACAAGCGAATCACCTACCTCTCGTAAACTAAAAACCGCGTACACGATCAAGGCAAAGTTGAAAACTGCAAACATGATGAAGGTTTTCCAGGCTCCGAGATTACTGAAGGCATGCGGGGTTATCTGTGAGAGCATGAGTTAAACAGCCACTACGAGGCTGCACAATTGCAATACCAAATTCTCGGATTCGGGTAGGGAAGATCTCCCCGAGGTATAACCAAGACACGGGACCGCATGAGAGGTTGTATGAGGCTGCTTCGACGTAAATGATGGCAATGGATGCAATGGCAGACCTGGTTAACTTGCCCCTCGGCGGAGATGTTTCGACCAGTATGGCAATTATAAGCATGCAAATACCCATTGCTGCAGCACCGCCCATAAACGCTGTCTTGCGCTTGATTGGACCAACCACAAAAACACAAAATGTGGTCACTGCGACGACTTTGACGACTCCGAGTAAACCCGTGACGAGGAGCGACGACGTTCCGGCGCCAACGGCAGTGAAGATCTGCGGCGCATAATACGCAAGGGAAGTATTACCGGTGAGTTGTACGCCGAGCTGCATAGTGATGGCAACAGCCACTTTGAATCTGTTTTGCGGCAGAATAAGTTCTTTCCATGTGACCCCTTCAGTTGCTTGGATCCCATTCGCAATGCCTTGAAGAATTTCTTCAAACTCGCGCCGTACTTCAGATGTATCACCGCCACGGACGCAAATTAAACTCTCCAGTGCTTTTCGTGATCACCGCGCTTGGCGAGCCAACGTGTTGATTCTTTTAGCAACAGCATTCTGACGCCGATCAGACCACCTGGGATGAGGTGTAGACCGGTCGAGATTTGCCACTGTCTAGTTCCTGGAGAAATGTGTTGCTTGACTCCATAATTCACCCCTTCTTTGCGTCAGTCAAATACTCTGGTATTCGGATGGCTTTTGGACTTACAGTATACTGGCATTTCCCACCTTATTAGGGTACGGTCCGCGATGGGCGATGGCTGCCACGGCTCCTTCTCGACTTTACAAGGTGTACCCCACTGAGGGTGGCGTTTGCGTCCCTGCAGTAATTCGCTACCCAGCGTCCAGCCGCAAAGAGACGTCGGACATTTTCGCGACAGTGATGGACCACAATTCTAGAAATGGCAGGCCTGAACAACCCAGCGCCACAGTGGCAAAGGCGAAACGTTGTTGAAATGAGAGGCAAGTCGATGCAGGATTGGTTCGATAGGAGGACCAATACTGTGCACGAGAAGGGCTTGATGGAGTGTGAATTCTGGCACCCCGGTGCTGTCCAGCAACCTGAGAAGTTCATCACCGCGCCCCCACGTTTCCCCAGTCAACGGCCCGTAAAGGGTGCGTGGATGGACAAAGACAAAATGCCAATTTAGCTCTACACCAAGAGAAATATTGTTACAAGCACAGCGGCCGTATCGTGAATTTGCTAATAATTCGTCACAAATTGATGTTCTATAGGGTAAGTAAGGTGTGAAGCGAAGGTTAAAAAAAAAACGTGGGTGTCGACGCGACGCGTTATTGTGGTGGGGAGGAGGCTATCTTAGTCGGCTCCGCTGAGTGCTATGCCAAAACTAATCTGAGCGCCTGGGAGCTCAGATACTCGGATTTAGGCACCTCACTCGCAGATATTCACATCCAGTTGCGAATTTTCAAGCAGTGCAACAACGAAGGATATATTCATTACGATTCATACAGGTTCCCTCATTCGGATATCTTACAGCCTCTGTTCTACTCCTCGTCGTCTTTGCTTATTGATGGGGCATTGCTGGCTGGGCGCCATTCGGTCGCATCCAAAAAGGGTCCATAACTTGCTCGATGATGGCATGATCGAATAGTTGCCAAGAGTAATCCAGGCCCTGGCTCATGTCTACCGGAACTTGTTGCGCCGTGGAAGGACTTGGCGTATGTAAGGAATTGAGCTGCTGCTCGAGTCGTGCAGCGAGCTTCTCGCGCAGGCAGGGCTTCGGCTCGTTCGTATCGCGTAATAGCTCTAGATGTATCCGGATATTCTGGAAATCTATCTGCTGTTAGCCTCGACTGACCATATTCATGGATGGGGTTGTACATACCATCTTGCTCACCGGCTCCTGCTTCTACTCCTTGAAGAACGATTAGAGCGGCCCACGTTATCATTACTAGGTCCCAATTGGACCAGATAGATTTGTCGTTCAGATGAAGCTTCAAAGTTGCTCGAGCAGAGACAAGTAGCTCATGCTGCTCATGTAGTGTGATACTATTCGACTGCAGATTACAGCCGCGAGCTGGGTGGTAGATTGAGAGGACCACGAGCCGATGCAACACATACTGGCGGAAAACCAGTGTTCGTTGGTGATCAGTCTCATCACCAGTCTTGGCGAATTCTACAAGCCAGTCATCCAAGTTTCTTGCCCAATCTCTGATCACCGCAGCATCAATGGGCGTGAAGGGGATAGACGACGGCACACTACTCCCAAACTTGTTGGTAAAACAAGACCAGATTGTCGGTAAGCCCCGACCGGAAAAGCGCGAGAGGCCAGTGTGCATCATTCGGGAGAGACGGTATAGAGGGTCGTGATGTGGAATCTGTAGCGCGGGGAATGGAGGTTCGATAGGGACCACAGGGCAGGTCAGATGCAGCGATGCATGCTCTAGGTCGACAATCTGTACACCCTTGAAAATTTTGGGCCAGTCAAATATATTCTCGTCAATGTGCGGTGGACAGTGCTCGAGTATTAAGTTGTATGCAATCGAGATCCACAGGCCGGTTTCCCGAACGTTGGCTTCGTTGAGCAAGCTTGCCAGGACCAACCCTAGGACAGAGTGAAATGCAATCGCCTCCGAAGTAACCGGATTATCAAATGGGACAGCGAGTTCGCTGCCTGGGATGCTGAGTTGTGCAATGGCACAGCTCAATACTTTGAAGTAGCCGGGCGCAAGCGCCGCATGTTCTGCTGAGCCTCGGATGCTGGAGCAGTATAGCATGGATGCCAGCAGCAGAGGATGCGGCGATGAAAAGATTTCCTTACTTGGGAAAAAATGAAGCCCGGGCATCTTATCATGAAATCTGCGAACTGGTCAGCTGCTAGCTTTGAAACAGAAGGTCAACTGATTTTGTCATACGTTTGCCACAGATACTGAATAATATTTTTGTTCCAAAGGATCGGATCAAGAGGGCCAGTTGCGCACCGCTCGAGGCTTGCAACTGCATCCCATATATGTTGAAGTGGGTTATCACCGCCGACAGCCTCTGCTTGCGGTGGTGCATCGTGACTTGCTGGAGTGGCAACTGGCTTCGCCTCAAGCTCGTCGACCTTCCCGGGGCTGGGAAGACCAAGGTGGTCCTCAATTATTTTTACGCGCCTCAAAATATCGCGCGTGACATCGTAAGATGCCATCTCAGCCAAAGGCATCGAGGCCGGCACCATGAAAGCAGAGGCATTGGCTCTCGGCACGAAGATGCAGGGAAGCCCTGCACGCTCGCAACGGCGACAGGTATTGCCTGAGTCTATCCTGCATTTCATCTTTTGCCTGCGACAATTAACTAAGTCCAGTTAGCAATCCGAGGGCGTATACGCGGCTGCGCCAACCAGACACAGGGGTGCTCACTGCAGGCCTTGCGCGCCTTTGGTTCTCCTGATTCGTCTTCCATGCCGACCGTGCTGCGCCCAGACGGGCCGCGTAGCCTCGTGCAACAGTCTATGAGCGAATGGGGCCGACGTCACGAAGTGAAGCACCGAAAAGCAGGATATTTCAATCTCCTCAATGCTGCAAGAAAGCCCTCATGCGTGATCACTTCATTCTCTTCAGCTTAAGCCAGCGTGGATGTGTTTCTGGGGAGTTGGGGAATGCGGGGGGGATGAGACTCCACCACCATCTACGCCAGTTCTAGAAAGTCCCGACGCTGCAAGGAGCCAGCGTTCCCACTACCTGTGCGCATGGCTTACTACTACAAGACTCATGAACGATGCCCAGCAATACCCCGTGGTGCTATACAGGGCTGAAAGAGGGTTGGGTAGGGTAGGCTGTATGGCACATGTGACATCTGCTGGAGCCAAGATCGCGGCGCCCACAGATTTAAGAATGGCGTGGTGCAGATAGTGATCGAGGTTCCTTCCAGGGCCATGTGCAGCCGAATTTGTCCTGGCTTTGCCGGACCTTGACGGGCACCGGAGTAATTACGCCTTGGGGGGCGCCAAGGGGAAGCATTTACAGGCGAGGGGCTGGGCCGCTGGGGCCGCCACTTCTAGCAAAGCCAAGTAGCCAGGCCCCGGCAATGTCCGCCGAGAGTTACCGGACATTGCCGGGAGCTGTGCTGCCTGCATTGCCAACAAACTGGTGCCGCTACAATATTGTGGTGCTGTAGTGGAGTGACTACCTGGAAAACCCGGACGCGAGCCAAGCGGTGCCATGCTGGTGCAAGATTGCACGAGTTCTTTCTTTATAATAAAAACTTCTCTACCTTCTTTACTTTGCGAGGCCATGATGTCGAGAGAGATTTGATGCATGTTTGCTGCAATGACGAGCAAAGTCGGAGCGAGTGGTGCGGGCGCACCAGTCGCCGTCGCAGCATTTTCACTAAGCCTGGCTGACATCTGCGGTGCCACAGACCACTGTCTACAGTATATGAGTTCGTGCCCAGGAAACCGATCATTGTCGCAGCTATCCATCTAACATGAGAATTCACAGATGATGGGTTAAAAGAGAATGGTGGCACACAGATCCCGTCCTTTGTGACCAGTATACCAAATGGATCGGAGACGGGAGTGTTTTTGACCGTTGATCTCGGAGGTACAAATTGCCGAATATGTGCTGTTGAATTGCATGGTGATTCGACATATACGATGAAGCAGTCAAAATATGTGGTACCTCGAGAAGTCATGGTCAACCATAGGCACGAACCTCTATTCGATTTCATCGCAAAGCAGATTTCCTCCTTCCTCGAAGAACACCCAGAGATGACTGCGCCGAAAAGCCTGGACTCAACCAATTCTGTCGCTACAAACTTTTTCAAGCTTGGATTCACCTTCAGCTTCACATACGATAGCCATTCTGTCAGCCATGGCACTATGCTCCAGTGGGACAAAGGCTGGGACATTCCGGACGCCATTGGGAGAGATCCCTGTCGCATGCTCCAGGAAGCTATCGACCGGAGGAAGCTACATGTTCGGGTAACTGCGCTCACGAATGATAGCGTTGGGACTTTAATGGCAAAGGCATACACATCATCGGAGACTTGCAGCCCATTGATAGGCGCCATATTTGGAACAGGGACAAATGCGGCCTACGTTGAAGACTTGAACCGGGTCGAAAAGCTGCCGCAACTAAAGGCGCCATACCAAAGCGAGGAATCCATCATGGTTATCAATACGGAGTGGGGAGCATGGTTTGACAAAACGCCATCTGCGTTGCCCGGTTGTGTTTACGATGATGCTTTGGATCGCGAAAGTCAAGCACCGGGAGAACAGCTGTTTGAGAAGCGGACCTCTGGACTTTACTTGGGCGAACTTGCGAGACTCGCTATTTCCGATTTGATGGCCTCAAAGCAACTCCAAATGACAGCCGGGCCTGGATCGCCTCTGCTAACGCCATATGATGTCGGCACGCCATTTCTCTCCATGCTGGCTACACGCTTTGATGATTCGAAAGATTTGGATCTGAAGAGACTGAAGCAAGAGATTTCTGAGGCATTGAAAGTTAAGAATGTGAGCAACAAGGACGCCCAACTACTCTTGCAATTGGGAGCTGCCATTGTCAAGCGAGCTGCGATGCTTGCAGGCGCCACCATTGCGGCAATCATTATTCACTCCGGGCGACTTGAAGCTATAACATCCAAATCACGCCAAATTCCAGCTCCAAGATGTGGACGATGGTGCAAATGGGAGACGATTCGCAATTCACTTTGCTCCTTTGGTAGAAGTCAACTTGTCGACGACGCCGCAACGGTCGACTCCGATAGTACAGTGAAAGCTGTCGCAGATTGCATCGAGGTTGGAATTGATGGCTCTTTATTCGAATATTACCCTAGATTTGAAGAAGAAATTCGGAGTGCATTACGCGTCGTGCCCAGAATTGGACATGAAGGCGAGGCCCGAGTCAAAATTGGGCTGGCAAAAGACGGCTCCAGCTTAGGAGCGGCACTCATCGCGCAGTCGGTATTATAAGTGCTATTTACATACTGTCCATATATGCTGTACATATATTATATGATAATAATTGCATAAAAAGCGATAGATAATTTTTCCCCCTTGTTCTGTGGCCGGTATTGCTAATCCTCCATTGGGGCTCACTTACCGATTCGTGGGACCTCTTCGAACAGGACTAAGACCTTCTATTGGTGGAAACCCTGATTCTACATCGTGTCTCTTGCATTGCCCTTGCAAGCCATCATACCGTAGATCGCCATCCGGTCTTTGTTTGCAACGACACGGTGGAATTGCCGGTCATCGCCGGCTGACATCCTTCCACCGTTGCATCCAGCCCATCTTAGCTTGTCTCAGCCACGGGTAGTCCCATCGCACATCTTACATCCCCGCCTTTTGAAGAGCCACGAGGGGAAGCTAATAAACAAGTAACAAACCTGGGGAAAAGATAATCAAGGATGCGTGCCGTAAATACCGGCACGCGCCGACCTTCACCAAACAGGGCGTGCTGCGCAACTATAAATCGACCATCGCCTCGCTCCCATTACTGGACTTGACAATAGAAGTCAACAAGCAAGCACACAACCCAAATTCTGAAAAGATGAAGACAAGCAGTTCCATTCTCCTTGCAGGCCTCCTGGCAAGCCCGGTCCTTGGCCGTCAGGTCCCTCAGAATGTACGCGACCTGTACAACTCCATCAGGGCGCAAAAGTCTTGCAAGAACGAGCTGAAGGGCGGCTTTTACAGCCAAGAACACGATTCCAAGAGTATGTTGCGAATTTTCTCACAAATCTTCAGAGCTCCTTTACTAACTTCCACCTTTTAGACTTTGGATACTGCGGAGACCATCTGTCTGACTATGGCATTATGTATCTCCAGGGCAAGAACGGCCAGCTGGTGAACATGGACATTGACTGTGATGGTGCATTGGGCGAGGGTGATGGAAGCTGCGACAGCTCCACCGACACCCAAGGCCAGACGACCTTCCAAGACGAGGTCAAAGGCTATAACAAAGGCATCAAAGACCTGAATGCCTACATCCACTCATTCGTTGTCTTGGGAAATGATGGTAGCAAGAATGGCTACATCAGCTTTAAGCCAGAGCAGTACGGCGTTGAGCCGCTCTCCCTTGTCGCTGTTGTTTGCGGTGATAAAATGGTACGCTCTACCCCCTATTATGATGCTGGATTTATTTCTAACCCTTGCTCTAGTTCTACGGTGTATGGGGTGACACCAACGGTGATGATGGCCCTCCTCTTGTGGGCGAGGTTTCTGACTCTCTTGGCAGAGCCTGTTACGGCAATTCTGTGAATGGCAACCAAGCTCATGATGACAATGATATCCTATACATTGCTTTCACCGGAGCTGATGCCAAGCCGGGCGCCAATGGTGCTAAGTGGAACGCGGACAACTTCAGCTCGTTCGAATCGTCTCTGGGATCTCTTGGCGACCGACTCGTACAGCGAATTGGTGGCAGCGGCGGTGGAAGCAACCCGGGAAACCCACCTCCCAGCTGCTCATGGCAGGGCCACTGCCTCGGCGCGCAGTGCTCTTCGGATGATGATTGTGACGGCAATTTGACATGCCAGTCTCGCAAGTGCTCGCAGTAAAGGCTCTCATAACAGATGCAATATGACTCAAAGTACGAGTCGACAGCAATTAAAGTACATAAATGTATAGTTTTATTATATTCCACATAGTTCATTTCGTATCCCCTAAGAAGCTGGCCATTGAAGTAAATACAGTGGCAGCCTCGTCTCGAGTTTCGCTTGTGATGACCCCGGCAGGCTTGACATCGTGAACTAGGCCGACGGCAGCGCCTACATATGTCGCGAGCCGACCTTCAGGGCCCCAGCCTGCGTCTCCAGTTTTGGCAAGCTCGTCGTGTCGTGCCTTTAGCTCCTCGAAGGGAACACCAGCTTGATGCTCAGTCCAACTCTTATTGATGACAGTTCTTGGGGCAAATTGTTCCGGCCAACCATATGTCCCGCGTAAATGGTTGTATAACTGAGTCCGCACGGTTGACTTTCCACTGTCGCTAGCTCGAAGCACTTCGTCCTGATAGCCCTTGCTGATTCGCGTCTCCCTCGCCGCCAGAAAGCGTGTTCCTATCGCCGCACCTGCAGCTCCAAGGGAAAGCGCCGCTGCCAGGCCCCGTCCGTCCGCGATACCTCCTGCAGCTATGAGCGGTATTCCGCTTTCGCGTGTTGCGTCAGAGACCTCGGGGAAAAGCGCTTGAATGCCAACACCATCATGCGCTCGGCCATGTCCGCCAGCCTCCGCGCCTTGCACGACAAGAACATCCGGCGGCGATGAGCTAGTAGCGGCAGCGACAGCTTCTGTCAAGGTGCCAGCCTGTACCCATATCTGAATTTTTGGCTCAACCTCTCGTAGGGCCACTGTCCACTCATCCAGCTCTTTCTGGCCATGCCTCGGGGCAAACAGCCAGACAGCACATGGTTTATTCTCCTGCAGAGCCAGTATGACCTCTTTTAAGTCCGTGGTCCATGTCTGAAAGCCAATCCCGACAGGCAATACCCCCGACGTCGTTGCGTGACTTTGCAAGGCTGCCGATGCTGATGCTCGCGCAAGCTGAGCAGCCCTGGCCAAATCGGCAGCCGCATCTCCGATTTTCGCAGGAGGTCCGATGAAACCCAGACCACCAGCAGTTGATATCTCGATTGCTAACTCTGGTCCAGCGAGAACTCGCATAGGCGCTCCGATGACGTACGGAGCTTTCAGCCATTTGTAGCTCTGCGCGAGCAGGGCGAAGTGCTGCCGCTGTCGGATCGCTGACATAGTTTTCCAGTAACAATAAAATTTTTGACCTATATAAGATGAATCGTCTTGCCAAAGAAGGTCTGAAGAAACAAAAAAAAAGACGAGGTGGAATGGGATGATAAGTCAAGGTATTGTACTTGCAGGTTTTACGTGAGGAGGCGGGCGCGGCAACACCAACTAAAGTTTCACAGGATGAGCGCTGGAAAGGCCGCAGAGCACCTATTTGGTACCTCCTCACCACTCACCAGAAAGCTGTCTCCGCTTCTCCATCTGGAGTGGGTGATTTGTAATCCTGAAAAGTGGAGATCTCTCTCAAATGCAGGGTGGAGCGCCTTTGCAGCCAGAACAACAGTCCGATTTGGCAGAGTCATCATTGTATGCCTTATTATTAGGACGCAGGTTCAATTCTGCAGCTGGCGTTATCCTTTCGTGTTGGCGATCCCTGTGCCGTTTTCTTTCTTCCTCCTTGTCAACTCTCGATTTTTGGGGAGTTAGGATATACTATCTATCCAGAGCTTGCCTTGGGTTATCTAACATTACCGACAAGCAGTCAACCACCTTTCCATCTGCATTCGCGCCTCCGTTACTGACTAGCCTTGGACTCTCGCAGGCCTACAAAAACTCTATTAATCGCCCCCCATCCGTCAACCAGCGGATACAACCCAGTAATTAGCATAGTAACCCAAACCCAGATAATGGACACAATCACCCAGGCTTCGAAAAACGATCTGCCGAAAATATAATTGGAACCGTACATCGGAAGCGGCCTGCCCTGCGTTAGCGGACGGATTTGTGTCGTCGTTGGCGGAGACTTACCACAAAACCCAGTGCCCCAAAAATGTCGCCAGCGCCCAAATTGACGAAATGCGCAGCCAACGCTTGAGGCGGACTTTGTCCGCCGCATATTGCGAAATACTCTCCTCGTGAGACTTCAGCTCTTCATCTGAATCGCCTGAAGCTGTTTTGGCAAAGGCCAGGCGCTCGTTTCTGAAGTCTGCCCATTTGAAGTTGGCTGGCTTTACCAGTGTGATCAAAATGGAGAAGAAACAAGGACTGAAAGCAGAAGCTACAGTGCCATACACACAAGGCAGAGTTTGGCCAGTACTCTTAACAGAGACTTCTCCATAGAACGCCGATGCTGTGCCGAGCCAGACCCCTATGCCCGTCGCCATTCCCAGCAGCGGGGACAGCACCGCCGCTGCCTTCGACTGCCTTTTCCATAGAATGGTAAAAATGGTTGGAAAGATACCGGGGCATGTTAAAACGCCCAGCATGTATAATGTCCATCCTAGATCCACATTACCGTAATGTAGAGCAGTAGAAAATGCGGCTGCGAAGATCCCGAATCCAACGACGCCGATATGGCTCCAGCGGATTGCGTCACGGTCTTTTGCTTCTCGGTTGACGTATTGCCTGTATATGTCAAAACTGATAATTGATGACACAGAAATCACTTGCGCGCTGATAGTGGAAGTCACTGCCATGAAAACCATCAGCAAGACCGCAACCGCGCCACCCTTGCCCGCGGTCGCCACGGCGGCATAGGGCAGAACCAGACCACCCGAGATTTCTTCCGCATTCATCAACCGTGGATAGGTTGGGAAGAATGGCTCTTTCTCCAAAGCAAGAGCGCAAAAACTCATGATCGTACCAAGACTCCACGGAATAGCAAAGTATGCGATACCGCCAATGATGTAGCCAGGAACGACCGCGTGTGGTGCTGCACTAAAGGCTTTGGCAAAGAATCCTGTGTCCATGATAACGAGACCAAAATTTGACAGTATGTGAATGATACCAAACAGGATAGCCTGGCTCTGGAATTAGCAGGTGTATCAGAGAAAATTATTTCATCCGGCTCTCACGTTTTTGCTGGTCATGGTCAGGTAAGACCCGTCGTGGTTACCTGACACGGGTCGGTCGACAGCTAATTGGGTAATTGTATCAAAAAGGGCACCAGGTGAACTGATTTCTGGAGTGAGCCACACTTTGATGGTGAAGAAACAAACAATGACAGTGATGACAAAAGTGTGAAAGTAATCCGTCAAAAACGTCGCCTTGATGCCACCCACAAAAGTGTACATGATTACTCCGACTGGCAAGAGAAATGTCGCAGCAATAATATGCATACCGGTTCTGTGTATTTCTTCGTTAATCTTCACTGCTCGAGGTTGAGAAGAAGCAGCATGAACGAAACGTACAGGGCGGAGATGGCGGCACTGGCGCCAAGAAGCATGTTGGCGATGGCGATGATGTTATTGATCAGACAAAGAAGAATCCAAACAATGTGTCCCAGT
Source organism: Paracorniculantispora psalliotae (assembly GCA_002796755.1). Taxonomy (NCBI): domain Eukaryota; kingdom Fungi; phylum Ascomycota; class Sordariomycetes; order Hypocreales; family Cordycipitaceae; genus Paracorniculantispora; species Paracorniculantispora psalliotae. The sequence continues at coordinate 170,717 of PHFE01000069.1, read as the reverse complement.
TTTCCGTATCGGATTCGAACAATCTCCAACAGAGTATGTGCTTCAGGAATGCGGAGCTTGCAGGCAATACCGAGAACTGCAAAAAAGACGATCATGGGAGAGCAACTGCGAAGGTTGGTCAGCACATGGCACACAAGGAAAAAAGAAGCAAACTTACCCAGCCGCGAACCAGAAAGGACCGGCTACACCAAAATTGTAACCGACTAAACTGCTCGCCAAAATCGCAGTACTCCATAGCCAAGACGAGATCACAGCCGATGCCGTAAGCCCAGTACCCACGCTTCGATTGGCCGTCATGAACATTTCCGTGGTCTTATTGTCTTCTCCGGCAGTTTGTTTTAAAACGCGCGTAATAAGCATCATGACAATTGCAATGAGAAATCCCATTACGATGATTACCACATAGCCAGCCACTTGTGGTAATGGTGGCTCGACAGTAGTGGAGGCTACGCCTGCCCTTGAAAAGAGTCGCGCCGTCATTGTACTGAATGTGTCGATTATTTTCCTGGCTCTAGCAAGGCATAAAGAACTGGTTGTAAGAACCCAGATGGCCAGTATTTATCTACCACATCAACTTGTGCCAGTACAATTCTCCCTGAGCTTCGACGAGGACCCGTCGCTCGGGTGTGATTGGTCGCGAGCTGCATGGCGCAAACTTATGAACCGTATGCGCCATCTTCCCTTCGGATCTTGCATTAAAGCCAAGCCGAGAAATTTCGGCAGATGATCGTCGATATGGAATTAACTTGCTTTAGTCCTCCATCAGATTGGCGCAGCTCGCCCTGCCACCGTCAGTGCGGTATTGCGGGGATTGCATGCGCATCAACGGATATTGCGCCATCTCTAGCACAGGCATGGAAGAAGGCGTAATCCGCTATCGGAGCAAGTTCAAAGCGTTGAATATGTATCGTAGACTATTTCTTGTAATTGAGCAACGAAATTTACGCCAATTTTAATACTTGCACAGCACGTTGTTTGAACAAAATGGCCGCCCAGAAGAAGCTCATCCTCAATGCGTTCGTCGAGTCCTGTAGTGGCCACCAGTCTCCCGGACTATGGCAACACCCTCGTGACGAGTCCTGGCGATTTAATGAAATCTCGCACTGGGTAAATCTTGCCAAGAAACTCGAGGAAGGAAAATTCCACGGCGTCTTTATTGCCGACGTGCTGGTACGTTCCTTCAGCTAATAGGCAGCAATGGGTCTTGTTAACACATTCCAGGGCGCGTACGACGTTTACAAAGGTCCTCGGAATCCGAATCCAGCAATTATTTCCGGTGCGCAATGGCCCGTGAATGAGCCTTTGGCAACGGTGTCAGCTATGGCGGCTGCGACAAAAAACCTCGGCTTCGGCGTTACCGTCGCTACCACGTACGAGCAGCCGTACCACCTTGCGAGGCGCCTGAGCACTATCGATCATTTAAGCGGAGGAAGACTGGGCTGGAATGTTGTTACTGGCTATTTGGACTCTGCCGCCCGGAACTTGGGGTTTCAAGAGCAGCCGAAGCACGACGAGCGATATGCTGTCGCTGAGGAATACATCGAGGTGACATACAAGCTATGGTAAGTTTTCAAATTCCCTTGTCACAGAGGCTTAGATTAACCTTCATTCAAGGCAAGGCTCATGGAGAGATGATGCTGTAAAGCTAGACCGCAAAACAGGAGTCTACACAGACCCGGCTCTGGTCCGCACCATCGACCACGTAGGAAAATACTTCAACGTGCCTGGCCCTCATATCTGTCAACCGTCGCCACAGCGTACGCCAGTCATAATGCAGGCTGGTACGTCTAGTGCTGGCAAAGCATTCGCCGCGAAGAACGCCGAGGCGATTTTTGTGGCCGGTCACAGTCCCTCGACCGTCGCAAAGAATATCGCGGAAATTCGCACCAAGGCGAAGGAGGAGTTCGGACGTGACCCTAATGGAATTAAATTCCTGGCGCTCTTTTGTCCTATCATAGGGAAGACTCAGGAAGAGGCAGAAGAAAAGTACAAAGACTTCATTCAGTATGGCTCTGAAGACGGCGCTCTGGCCCTGTTCGGTGGATGGACTGGCATAGATCTGTCCACCTACGGCGACGACGAAGAGCTGCGACACGTTGAGTCGAACGCCATTCGTTCAGCTGTCGAAGCCTGGTCAAAATCTACACCTGAAGTCCCAAGATGGACAAAGCACACTGTCGCGAACCACATCAAAATTGGTGGCCTGGGTGCCACGACTGTGGGCACGCCAGATAAGATCGCTGATGAAATGGAGAGGTGGGTTCGAGAGGCTGACGTGGACGGTTTCAATCTGGCTTACGCACTTTTCCCGGAATCATTCGAGGATATAATTGAATTGCTATTTCCGGTTCTGAGAGAGAGAGGTTTGTTCTGGGATGACTATGCCGTGGACGGTGGAACATACCGGGAGAATCTTTTCGGTAACAAGGGAGGAGCGTTCCCCCCAGCTGACCATCCGGCTGCCAAATACCAATGGAAAGCTAGCGATTAGATACATGCGCATATTTCTCAATTTTGCTTTTTCGTATTTAGAATAAGATGTTTCCACAGAACTTCTCTAGCATCCCTGCCTTGTGACAGCTGCTGAAGACTCGCGCGTCATACTCTCGTTCCCCAAGTACGGCGCTCTCTTTGATGACTCCGATGTCGCAAAGTGAATTTAACTAAAGGGCCTGCAAATAAAACTTTTTAATAACGTGATGTCACATGTTTCGATGTCGCCCCTTGCCGCTCGTCGAAAGCACAGTTCGCGTCCCAAGAGGTGCCGAGATGACGTAGGGACCAGCGACATGATGTAGAATGCCAATGAAGAAACCCACATCATCAGATTTTCTCAGAAGAAACAATCATTTCAACTGACTGACGATCAGTGGGTCAATTCAGATACCGAGAGGCTGATCCCAAAGGCGATGGCGATGGCGCAATCTGGCGCGAATAAACGCAACTAGCAAAACGCTAAACATTCACACAGACGCTCTGCGAAGCAGGGAGGTAGAGTTGCTCCAACCGGCACGTGAGTGCACATATGGCTATGATACTGCAGTCAGTGAAACGGCGCACTCTGGCGGAACAATTTCAGCATACTCACGGTGTCCTTACGTCAACCTAGAGAAACGATGTCCTCGATACTGGTTGCAAGTTCCCCCGGGTCAGCCAACATCGACATAACATCACAGTATAAAAGAACCCAGACTGCTCTCATACTGAATGCTCCTCGACAGCGATACGTTCTGATACATGATCATCCAGTTCCCTCGCTGCGTGATGACACCGAGGTCCTCGTGCAGACCCATGTAATAGGGCTGAATCCAATTGATTGGAAATCACCGCATGTATAAAGTTTGGGATATTTTTGTACTTCAGCTAACAATTCTAAAGAGACTTCAATTTCGGAATACCTTGTTTCCCGTTCATACCCGGCCGAGAGCTCGTTGGCACTATAAGAGAAAGCCATGCCACGTCGCGGTTTAGGCTTGGTGATAGGGTAGGTGCGCGACATCTTGCAATTGGCCTCTGCTCACATTGGCAGGTTATTGTGATCTCTACAGATTACAGAGACGCAAGAAAAGCCGCATATCAGAAATTCGTTGCCGCATTAAGTTATAATGCCGTCAAACTACCGCGCAAAGTTTCGTCAGAGCAAGGCGCTGCTCTCGGAGTCGCATTTGTTACGTCGGCGCTTGCACTGGGAGGCTGCTTTGGACTAAGCTTTGGTGATATAATGGACGGACCCGACCTGAAATCTATTCTCCACGCCGTGGACCAAGATCGCATACCAGCAGATGTGCGACAAGAAGCACTTCACTCAATCCACAGCCATGAGAGAGCATTAGCAGGGGACTGGGTTGCAATTTGGGGAGGTATGAGAATTTCGCAATTAAGATAATGACTTGAAACTAAATCGCTTAGGTTCTGCGACTTCGGCATATTTATCGATTCAGCTTGCGCGGCTCGCTGGGTTGAAGGTGGCCGTGATTGTTGACCAGGCGCGACACGGATTCTGGCTTTCGACGGACAGCTACGCCCGCCCCGACCTATTGATAGACAACAGCGACCCGAAACGCGCAGTAGAGATATTGTCGGCCACAATCGGAGAGCGTTTATATTTCGGAATTGATACCAACGGCAGAGAAAGCGCGTCTTTTCTGCTCCAGGCTCTTCAGCGGCGTACCGAGTCAAATCCATCGCCGACGCCACCTCCCACTCCACCAAGGCGAACTGAGCGACGGTCGCATTTAATCGGACTTGCAAGCCTACCACAGGCGGAATCCTCAAAGCAGGTACAGTTGCATTCTGTGCCACTGAAACTGTTCCATGAGGTACCAGAAGTCGGCAAGGCCCTGACGGAGTGGATGGAGAGGCTGCTGCACAGTGGTCAGCTCGGGGCGCCTAGGATCTTGGGTAATCACTTTGGCCTCGCAGATGTGAACAACGCGCTTGATCGTATGCGAAACGGAGAGATTCGCGGCGGCAAGCTCGTTGTGACGATATAATTCTCGGCGCAGCTCGCATTTGAGGCGCGTAGGTGATATAAATGGCGGCAAGGAGGTGTGAGGCAGCCTGGCGCTGGACCAGTGCTCGCATTTACACGAGTGCCTGAACGAAAAGATAGTAAATTTATACTATCTATTAAACGATGTTTTTCTTTTTCATTGACCTATTGCTACAACGTTCTATGTATATATGTATATACAAGATCGGCATATCCCACGTCACTGTATGCTAATCGAGGATCTCTCGACATGCCTCATACTGTTGGCTGCTTCCACCCGACGGATGTATCAGCGTTTCAGTTCAACCAATGTTTCTTCACCAGGTAACCCATTTCTCATTTCTGAGCCAGTCTTAAGCTTCGTGAAGATTCTGCCATCTTCTAACAGCTCGATTGTCACAAGGCCGACGCGGTGATCCAGGCAAAAGAATATATCTGGCACGCAGTCGCACGATCCTGATGTAGCTGCAGCGAGCGCCTTCTCTTCTTTGAGCATTTTTGCTTCGACAAGCTTCCAGGACAGCTCATTGTCCCATAAGCCATCACAGTGACGCCACTGCTGGAGTAGCTTAATAACGTGTCGCCGAATGCCACCATCTCGGCAGATGAAGCCAGTCATGCGCAGTACCTGCTGCACAGAGAGAGAATAGTAAAAAAAGCCCCTTTTGGATTTTCTTAAATCCTCTCGCCTTTTGTCTTCCTCAAGCAGCCGCTCTGCAGTTTTGACGATCCGCTCCCATTTGTGGGCATTTCTGACCCAGATTTCTGGCGTTCGATGAATCATAAGGATGTCGAAGGTGTCTTCGAAAAGATGAAAAAGTCGCAGTAGCTCAATGATAAACGAGTCCTCGGGCGTGTGAGTTCCCAGATTTAAGTAAGCATTAAATCGTATTGCCCATATATTAAGTGCATGCTGTCGTTTCTGCATTTGACCTGGGGGAGGGGATGCTTCTCGAGTACCGATGTGCTCTGGCTCCCAGTCCTTAATTTTAGTCCAGCCTGAGTGTATATTGAGATATGCGTAGTAAGCATCGTTGAGCGAAGCAAAGGGGTCCGTCATGTGCCAGATTGGTGCAACAAAGTGCGCTGAAATCTCATCGGGGATACTGTTGATCGTATCAAACGAATAATACACATCGCGCAACAGCTGCCTTGTATTCGCGCGTCCAATAACGCCTTCTTTCGATTTATGCTCTAAATCTTCTTCGAGAAATCGCCACTGCATAGACAGTTTTGCCGCATTTATCGCATGTGTCCGAGCCTGGGTAAAATCAGCACGCAGGAGACATATACCGGTATACAGCGCGCTGGCAGTAAGCAGCATTTCCTGCTCAGGACCGGAAACTCTGCTATGCTCCTTCATGGCAATGATGAAGCCAATGGAGGTTGTATATTGTTTGAGAGCAAAGGTAGAGTACTCTTCTGCAAAATGAGGATCCTCCGCATTTAGTATGCTGTTTGCTCTCTGATACATCGCCGACAGCGCCAGCGCGGCGTGCCAGATTGCTGGGTATACATAAGTAGCCTGCAAAAGATTTTTCGTCCAGAAATCAGACTTGACGCCGCCGCTGATCTCGCTCACGGTGAGCGTTCGCAAAAGGTTGAAGATTCGCCTCTCCCCCGGCGTCGGCTCGTGGCCGCGGGGCGCCAAAGGCCACGCTGGTTGCTGACGGATGGCAGGTTCCGGTGAAGCCTGTTGAAGCGGCGAGGTGGCTTCACCATACCCGTCACATTTGCGCTTCGCGGAAATGCAGCGAGCGCAAGCCGGTCTAGCTTCGTCGCATTTGACGCGACGATTTCTACAGACAGGGATCGTTAGCACTACTCATTTCGAAACACACATACCGTGCGCTGGTGGGTTCGTAGGTTGGCGAGGTCAAAAGAGGGGAGAATCACCCACCTACATGTCTGGCAACCTGACTTGGTTTTCGGTGCCCATCTCTTGAGTCGCGGAACGGCTTCATCGGGATTGTGCGTGGATCGTCTCTGAGGCGGGCCGTGCGAGTCTTGGCCGCCAAAAGTTATGACTTGGGCCCTCATGACGGCGCTGCTTGGAGCTGGAAAATACGCTCTATGAAGGACGGCAACAGTCGGCGGCAAATAATAAGGTCATTGTGGCAGTTCTCCCTAAGCTCCGATCCGTGTGAGGCTGACAAAAAATTGTCGTTGATGAATATCATAGTCAGAGCTGAATCCCGCAATGGGCGATGAGTCTACCTGGGCAGCCAACGATAGGGCGCGCCGAACACCGCAGCATTGAACAGGCACACGTGACCCGCTGGAGTGTAACAGCAGTTTGGCCAGGGCCAAGCTGTGACTACTGATGGATACCTTGGGGTACAGGGCTCGGCACTCGTTGAGCCTGCATGGCACCAGGATGGTTGGGGGCGACGCCAGCGGAGCTAAAACGGCAGGTTGCAAAAGACTAACAAAATAGTGCCACTGTTCTGTGACAAGCGACGATGCTATGCTATGGTCAATGCCAAGGTTGCAGATCTATCTTAGAACCTAATATGTAAAGTATGATTTATTTTATGCCGTATTTGGCGATGCTATGTACTCATATTTACATCATGTTGCTATGTACAGTAGTCGTATCGTGACATCATGAAAGTGGCCGAACATTAGCCTACGTGCGCTAAGCTGCGCATCTGCGCTGGGTATCTGCGTTCCCCATGTTTCTGCTCACGCAATGCATGTCTGGCCGGCTTTCTGCTGCGTCGCTTCGGTAACATTACCGATCTGAAGCACAACACCCATGCCCACGGCTTGGTGCCAGAGGACGTGGCAATGCATCAGCCAAACGCCGACGTTATCTGCTGGGAATCGCAAGACAACGTAGCCGTGGGCAGCAATATAGACAGTGTCTTTGAGTAGCGGGGACTTGGTGTTGAAATGCTTGGCTTCTTCCTCGGTTGCGCCAGGTAGGTATGGGTTATATGAGCGTCCTAGCTCGAGCTGGCGTGCGCCAACGACATAAAACGCGTATCCGTGCTAAGAAAAAAAAAGTTAGCATTGGTGATCTTATTTAAGCTGCGAAAAGCTTCTCTGCTCTCGTACCAGGTGGAAGGGGTGTCCCTTGTCGTCGACGTTGTTCACGACGAGATCAATCCACCTGTCCTGGCCGCCCTCATACCATGGCGCGCGGAATGTGCGCAGATTATTCGCCTGCTCGGTACCATCCGCCCATTCATCGCTGTCAATGGCCAGAAGAGGCTTTGCCTTGGGATTTTTCCACACCCACGAGGTATGGTTTACTTCACCCCAGGGCTCGTCCTGCTTGAAACTGTTGATGGAGAGACTTGTGTACAACAGTGCCGTTTCGTCAGGCTTATCAGGGATAGCTGAGTCGGCGGGCAGCTCAATTCCATGTGCGTCTTTCATATTAAAAATGTCCACACGCTTGCGAACGTCTTGTCGCACATGGTCGGAAGTGCTCGATCGGCGCCACTTGAGCGGAAAGTCTTGAATTCGTGTGAGAGCCCAATTCTTCATCGGCATTAATCTTTAATTGGCGATTAGCGCTATCCGTTGCAAGCCGTGAAATAATACTTACTCGGCATCCAGAACAATCTTAATCTGCGTATCGAGGATATGTTCTTCGTCTGCTGGCGTTTCACCTGGTAGCAGCAACATGTCCATGCGCTCGCCTGGATACAGAACCCCCATGGTCGGTGTCTGCGGGGTGTCGCGGGCAGTGTAGCCACCACCATCAACAGTGAGGAGCTGCATGGTGCCATTGTGTAGCTGGAAAGACAGTCCAGACGCTGCGCCGGTATTTATCACTCGCAGCCGAACAGCTTTTTCGCCAGAAACAAAGATTTCCGGCTTTTCTGTCTCTTCACAATCGACCGGGCGCCCCGGGCTCGCATTGGAGCAGTTGTATGACCCTACTCCGTTTATGAGCATAGAGTCTGCCACGGGCTAGTAAGGTGGTTAGTCATTTTCTTTTCCACTCCTCTATTTGTAAATATACGGTGCTCACTTCGTAGGCAAAATTTTGGAAATCTTTATACTCGCTGAGGACCTTGTCCGCGTCGCGGTGGTACCAGCCGCCGACAAGCAGTAGGCGCTCCGTATCATATTCGTGCCTCGTTAGGTCGGTCAAGCCTGTCCGCTCATCCGCAGGTTTGTGGATAATTAGGCCACCGTAGAGGCCGTCGGCACGCTTAACAGCAGAGTGGGCGTGATACCAGTATGTCCCATGCTGTTTCGGGTCGATCGTGAATTTATAAGTAAAGGACTGGCCTTCGGCAATGCCACACTGCGTGACTCCTGTAACACCGTCCATCTCGTTCGCACCTATTTAGCACATTAGTTGGCCACACGGCACCGAATTCTCGCAGAATATACATACCCTTCATAAGAAGCCCATGCCAATGGAAGGCAATACCGGCATCAGTGTCATTGAGGATGTTGTTTGTAACAGTAATTTGCAGCTCATCGCCGGAGCGGGCTTCTATGGTCGGGCCGGGGAATTGGTCTGACTCACAGTTAGCATTATGCAGAGACATCACAGGGGTCTTTGAAGCTTCGGGATAGTATACCGTTGATAAAGTAGACGTCTCTTAAAACACCATCAGGGCGATGCTGCTGTCGCGTGACGCTCCAATCGAGCTTGAGAGTGCGCGGAGGACGAGAAACATGAAGCTCCGGATGCAGCGCGAAGCGATCTGTAAGCGTATTACTGGTATCTGTCGCTGGATGTAAAGGTTCCGCAATATCGTGGTGCTGTGGCACCATCCAGTCGAATGGAAGAGGCACTGCGTGCGAGTATCGCAATGCGACGACAGCGTAGAGAGTGGCTGTAGCAAGGAGCAACACCAAACCGCCGCACAGCGACAGGCGTCGCGGCCTGGAATGCCGCAGCTGCGTGTAATTCATATGTGCAGCCATGATTCAGAGTTGTGAAAATGTCAGGAGCTATTCATAGAGGACGTGTGCCATGTGCGACAAGAGAATCGCTAACTTGGAGTGTCTCTGTGTCGGTCACCAATTCTGCATGGTTCGCGGATGACGCAGTAGGACAGCAAAGTTCGCAGACACAAAATAAACTAGCGTTCTGGACTAGCATGGTTAACACGGAAGACAACCAGAGATTATTCAAAACCCCCGTGGGGGGGACAGCAAGCAAGAGGACAACGTGTTGCGCTACCACCGGATTCTGTACTCGGTAACCATGCTCGACTTACAAGAGCCCCGAGGCTGGGCGGCCCGGAGGGTCTGGTGGGCCATGCTGGATTGCGCACGCAGCGCTAGCAGGTGATTGCGGAGGGGCTGGTGACGACTAATTACAGCGGCCTCGACGAAACGTGGGCTCAAAGTTTGGCTGCGAATGAGCGGTGATCAGCGCCGCTAGCGATGCAGCAGGGCCACAGCGACGGGAGGGGTCCTGGGAAGGTAGAACAATGGCGGGGCAAATCGATTGTGGTGCTTTCTGCAATGGTGATTTGTTTCTCGGCCGCGAGCTGGCAGAGACACCAGCAATGTCTCATGGGTTGTACAATGCCGCTACCAGCCTCAAAGCTGAATAGCGCTGTATGTCTCGAGCGATCCGTCGCAAGCCGTGTTGCGCGATTTACATGACCCGCCTTCGTTCAAAAAAATTGGTTCGCAATTTCAGGCCTTGCTCCGAAGGATCGCGAATAAGATTTTTGGGGTTGCCAAGCGTGTAACAGAAACATCTGTGACCACGACCATCAGGCTCAGTCACGGGGTGAGCCTGGAACAATAGAGAGGCGTCCTTGTGATTTGTGGTAGCGGGTGGTATACTTTCTGGGCAGTTGCTGTAAGATGGCGCACGTGGCCGTCCATGTGTATCTTGGCCCGCTGAACCAAAACTATTAGCTCCGGCACTGCTAAGGCCGGGAAGAGCTCGCTCCAGGGCCCTGAATCATATTTGGCGGTGCGCTGGAGCTAAAAGCGGCAGGCTCAGAGATGCACACGCTAAATGATTCGCTGAAAAGGGCATATTTGGCGGGAGCCGAGATGCACGACAAGGCCCGTCACAGCCCGTGCCGTGGAGCCTAATCATCCTAGTAGTATTTTGAGTCTGGATGGTAGGACAGCCCATCGGAAGGTATCTTACTAGTTGCCAACTGTGGCGGATATCACTCAACATGCATAGGCTGTTGAATAAAGAAGATGAAGAGAGGAATGAAATCGATTGGCAAGTCAATCTCCCATGGCATGCCTGGAAGTGCCACCGGCCCGCCGTGGCAGCCGCTTTACACCTCGCCTCGTTCGGGCAAGTAGTATTCCAGCCGAACCATTTGTACATGCGCTAAAAAAAATAGCCAAACGAGTGATATATGGCGCTGTGGCTGTGGTGCAGAAGAATTTACCTATCCCGCCATCATCGCCTTCCCGCTACTGCCGCCGCCACTCTCATCCCATTAATCCCATATTCTGATTCCTTGTTCCCACGGCCTCACTCATCGCCCGGTCAGACTTCAGCCATGTCCTGATTCTCGCGTGATAACTTTCTACAAAGACATTGTTCTAGACGAGCAACTCGGCCACAAGGCTCTCGTTTCTGTACTATTCAGCCTGTTCTCGCCGTCATCTAACCCATCTTGGTAGCTGTCCGCGTGTCATTGTAAATGAACTGGCTCCTTTGCGACAGCCACTCAACTCCTATCAACTCCTCCTGGTAGCATTTGCATGTGCTCTGCTTGAGAACACTTTCCAATCTTCAACTAGTTTGGTAAACTAGCTGCAATCTGTTTCTTGGCGGTGGCAACCCTTGTCACCGCCCTGTCCGCTCCAAACTCGCTCACCGGGCCACTGACGCCTCCACCACCAACACAGCGCACACCATCACATATTCCCCAATGCGGCCTGACTGCAACGTCGTCTCTTCTCACCGGCACGTGCCTAATGCAGACTGCTGTCTCGTTTCCTATGTTCCTTAGTTTCTCTATCAGTCTTTCTGTGGTTTCGTTTCGACTTTAGAGCCACACCAGTCATCGCCCCGGTGCCATGCGCCTCATGTACCTCTCACACACTGTCATGCGCGTCGAGTAACCTTCGGACTGGTTCTCCACACAACCAACCCATGAGGTTAGCTTAGCTTAGACCACTTCAAGCCCACCCTCTGTGCCGGTCGCTCAACTGACTAGTGACGCTAACTCGTTGGCACACTACGGATACCACTGTGCCGATTCTCCATCGCTTTCTGTGATGCTACGCTCGCCCGCCGTTTTCTCCGTCCACAAACGTGCCCTCCCAGCATCGTGTTGCACCCTTGGCCCGTTATTGGCTCATGACCTCCTAACCTCTTTGACTTGTCGAGGCTCCGATTGGCCTGAGATTCCTTTGAGGTGGCCTTCCTGAGGAAGTTCATTGTCCATCTCTGGGCTCTTGACCTGCGGCACTTGGCCATGGCGGGGCCGATCCGACAGGATGTAGCCTTGTCCTGCCAAAGAAATAAAATAGAATAAAAAAAATTGTTCAAAGAAAGGTGAAATAATCGAAATCAGCAGTGTGATCCCCTGCAGCCCCATGCATGCACCCCCCGTAGCACCCGACCTTGCCCTCCAAAGGGCCCTTCCTCATTACTATTAGTGGCTCATCATACGTCAGGTTCCTCTCGGCTGATCGACGCACCTTGCCAAAAAATGTTAAATAATCTCTTGGCCGCCTTCTGATCTCTGATCCGAGTTTCTTGGCTAACCATCTCTTCACCCGACTGTGTCGCTACTGTTTACGACTGTTTCACCCCTGTTGAATCAGCTCACAATCCTGAGACAACACCAACATCCATCATGTTGTACTCTTCTCTGGCCCTGAGCCTCGTGGCTTCGGCCGCAGGTGTCCAGGCAGGTTCCCTGAAAGATATCAAGCATATTGTTCTTTTCATGCAGGAGAACAGATCTTTTGATCACTACTTTGGCACCATGGCTGGGGTCCGCAATTTTGCCGACCCCAATGTTCACAAGAACAACGGTGTGCCCGTCACCAAGCAGTGAGTTAATTGCAGCAACCCTCTACGATGCTCATCGTTGGTGTTCCATAACTAACATGAAATAGAGCCATTGGTCATACTGAAAACGGTGTAAACACCTTGTCTCCCTGGCACATCAACTATCTGGGTGGTGACTATAAGGAAGCCACGCAGTGCATGGGCGGTGGTGGTAATGACTGGGATGCCATGCATGGCGCATACAACAACGGCCGTGGTGACGGCTGGGTTGCTTATGACAACGCTTGGAGTATGGGTTACTTTAAGCGTGAAGACGTTCCTACTCACTTCGACATTGCCGAGGGCTGGACCGTCATGGATAACTCTCATCAGAGTATTCTGGGTGTCACTGACCCTAACCGTATTGTATGGATGAGCGGTACCGTCAACACCAAAGGTTCTCCTTCCAACCCCGATGGTAGCGGTGGTAACATCCTTAACAACCGTGCTAGTCCTGGGTGTGACTCTGCTGGCAATAACTGCTTCCCTTTTACTTGGAAAACGACTCCAGAGTATCTACAGGACGCCGGCATTTCTTGGAAAGTCTGGCAAGATTTCGATAACTTTGAGGACAATATGCTTGCTTATTTCAAGCAATATCAGGATGATTTCACTGGCGGCAATCTCCGTGAGAAGGGTATCTCTTTCCCTGGTCTTGATGCTTTCTATGATGCTTGTGCGAATGGCACGTTGCCGCAAGTCAGCTACATCATCGGCCCCCAGGAGCAAAGCGAGCATGCTCCCAACATGCCCATTGATGGTGCATGGCTGCAGCGCAATGTAGTCGAGGCCGTTATGAACAGCCCTCTCTACAACAGTACTGCGCTTATCATTAGCTATGACGAGCAGGGCGGCTGGGCTGATCATGTCATCCCTCCGGTTGCTCCTCAAGATGCCGCTGGAGAATGGATCACCGATCCTTTCCATCCTGAGCGTGGCAGTACTCCCATCGGTCCTGGTAAGTGCTGATTCTTCTACCAGTATACGTCACTCCCTCCTAACCTAGTATTAGGCCCTCGAGTTCCCCGTTACATTATCTCTCCCTGGACTCGTGGTGGTAACGTTTTTGTTGAGACCGGTGACCATACCTCCGACATCATGTTCCTTGAAGCTTGGGCAGCGGCCAACGGCTACAACGTCAAGAACGACAATATTTCACCCTGGCGCCGTTCTCATATGACCAACATGGTAAACGCTTTTGACTTCAACAACCCTGACTATTCTCTCCCCAACATCGCTACCGTCCGCACTCCGGCACCCCTCGATGACGATAACTGGAGTGGTAACCTGACCCTCGGCTCTCTTACGGGTCCATGGGTTGGGCCATCCAAGTGCCGCAGTGATTATGGCGGCAAATACCCCCAACCGCCGTATGGTCAGCAAAACGCCAATCTGGACATGAACAGCATCGTTGAGAAAGGCTACAAACAGATCCGTGGCCACATCACTGAGGGTCGCTACATCACTATTGAGTCCGACGGCGCTGGCTTCGGTCGCTACAATGGTAAGGTCATTGGCTTGGCCGCCGACGGAGAGCACAAAGACGCTGCCCAACGCTGGATCTTGACTAGCACCGATGGCAACCGCTTCGGTAATTCCTTCTACCTCCAGCACGTATCAGACAACAGCTTCGTCACGTCCAAACTTTCTCTGGATAAGGACCAGGGCAAGGCACAGGCTTTCGTCTTCAATTACGAGCCTGACAGCGGCTCCCACACATTGAGTACTGCTGGAGCGAGCAATGACGCGTTCGTCAGTCTTGCGAAGCACAACAACAAGAAGCGCAGCGAGAAGAACTCTCGTGACGTCGCCGATGTCAAGCTTGATGGTGGCAAGACCTCCTACAAGATCTACGGAGTCAACTACTGAGCTCCACATTCACTTCTTCGTATATTTCTGTGTTTAGATGATAACGTGGGGACCATCGCCCAGATTTCACTGGGATCATGTAAATAGTTCGGGTCACACGTCACGCCATGTAACAGACATTGGCCAACCAAGGCGCATCAACTGTATGCCTTACATTTCGCTACGAATATAACGACTAGTACATACATAAGTTTTCAAAAGAACATTCTAAAATACAAATTGATCCTATTCATGATTATGAATGGTGAGGCGATTCGAAGTCGCTTGATGTCGATGCGTGAGGTTTCTGGTGTGAGACAAGGTAGCGATCTCAAGAACAGCGGTGTATTAGATGAAACAATAGCGCAAATACCTGCAGCGAATTTCTGCCTTCACGTACGTTGCGGAGAAGTAAATGCAGTCAAAGCATTCATATTGCATGGCTCATTGTATGGATGCAATAGCGAATCGCACCGATCAGAATGTTGGGCAAGAGCAAATGTAGAATCCAAACTGCATAAAGAAAGACAATGAAATTCGCTTTGTATCTAAAATCTAGTTTTCTTTTTAATTCAATATCCCAAACGCCTGTAAATGCTTCTAAACCTTGGCGCGGATTTTCCAGCCCGCTTTTGCGACCCGGGCCCCCAGAGCCATCACGGCACCCAACAGCACAGACGATGCCGCAAACATTTGGGCACCGAGATAGCTGCCGCCTGAGCGCTCGATTATGGCTCCTGAAATTGCAGGGCCTGTGAGGTTCGCCAAACTTGTAACAAACAATATCATGCCGACACGCGTGCCCGTCTTGTTCGGATGCGGTGTCATCGTTGTGGCGACGGCAGGATACAAGGCCTGCAGGGCAGCTGCTGCCAGGCCGTAGATGACAGCAAACACGTACAGCCCTGCTGAGGAGTGTACTGCTGCCCAACAGTACACCAACAAACTAGAAATGAGGCAGATGACAATGACGAGATTGAGCGGGCCGCAGTACCTGTCCGCCACGATTGTGGGCGAAATGCGACCGATGACACCGACACCGTTGAGCAAGATGAGTAGGTAGATGGGTTGCGCGACGCCAATCACATCGCGTGCAAAGGTGCCAAGGAAGAAGAATGCAAAGTAGAGCCCCCAGAAGGAAAAAAACATGCTCATCGTGAAGAACAAGAATGGGATGTCCTTGAACGCTGTCCTGTCGATCCAATCGGCGGTCTTCCGCGGCGGCAGTCGGGGCTTGAACAAGAACAGACATGGGAGATATGTGAGGAACATGATGAGTCCCATGCAGCGCATGGTCCATCCGAACCCAATTTTTTGCTGAAATATGAGCCGGTCGATGAGAATAGGATACACTAAGCCGCCGACAGCAGCGCCGGCTGCAGAAAGACCAACGGCAAAGGCACGGCGCTTCTTAAAGTACTGGGACAAGATGGCCAGCGCCGGGCAAAATAATAGGCCGTTGCCGATGCCCATGCAGACCGCCTGCGATAAAAAGTAATGCCAGTATCTTGTGCCAAGCGACGTCATGAAGACGCCAAGCAGCTGCAGGAAGACGCCCGCATAGAAGACGGGAAAGAAGTAACCGGCATCGGTGGCGCGCCCGGAGGCCACGCCGATGCCAAACAGCAAAAATGTCTCCACGCTGCCGATCCAGGCGATGTCGCTTGGCGGCCGTTGCAGGGCTTTCGTGTAATATTCCTGGAACACGCCATAGCCATTAACAACTCCCCATGTGTTGAAAAAGACAATGTGCATGAGAAACACATGAGTCCAGGCAACTCGTCCACCATCCGGCGGCTCGTCGGTGACAGCGGCGCTGTCGATCTTTTCGGGCTGATCTATCTGCTCGAGAGAGTCGGCTTGGCTGGCGTAGCCAGGAGTTGTTGCGTCAGACTCTACGTCCGGGAGGCTAGCACGCGCCATGATGTGTACTTGCAGACTGGTGGTTGCATTGGATCTGTGACCAAAGAGTCAAGAAGCGCATGCAGCTTTCTTAAATTCCCCAGACAAGAAGATTATGGCAAAAGGCCAAAGTTCCGCGATATGCGTAGTTTCCGCTACTCCCGTCATTTCCGAGAGCGCTATTCCCGATGGAGGCGGCCAAGTCCCCGCTTATCGGAGGACAAGCTAGACTCGCGGCGTCTCTCATTACTGTCGTGAAGTGAAATCTCATCTTCACGCGAATGTGAATCAGCATTTCCCGTAATTTCACTAAAAATCCATATTCGTGCTCAATTGCATCTCACAGCCTCTGCATTGCATGGGACCTCCTCAGTCGTTTCACCAACCAGGACATCACTTCGACTCACCGCGACTCACATGCCAGTTCTTGGGCGCGCCCTCCACTGTTGTATATCCACCAGGCTGCTTCCGCTTTACCCGTTCTCCGACCGTTGCACGCGTCTCAAGTTTACCTGTCTCGAGGGCCACTGAGCTCAGCTGCTATTGAATGACATCTGTACAAGGGCGCAAGCGGTCGCGGCTCGCGTGCCAGACATGCCGTGACCTTAAGCGCAAATGTGACGGCGCCGAGCCGTGCGGCACATGTGTGCGGTTTGAGTACCAGTGTCGTTACTCGACTGGCAGCCGGATGCGCAACAAAACAGACCATTCGATCCAGGCGGCACATCAAAATACGGCAATGCCGCCAATGCAACACTCACCAGTGGACAATACGGCGTCTGCATCGTCCGTGCAGCATCAGGCGCGTTCGCTGGAGGCCAATTCAGGGCCTGCATTTGTGCGCCGGCTTGGCTTCAAATCGGAGTCCAAAGGCAATCCGCGAGTGCAGACTTTTGCGTGGAATGCATTTCTCGGCTCGCGTCAGAGTGTACAAAATCTGGTGGCACATCCTGTGACTGAGCTGTTGTCTCAGCAGCGCATGACGTACTTGACGCAAGTTTATTTCCAGAAGCTGCATCCCACTTATAGCTTCGTCGACGCTGAGGCACTGGAGCAACACATCCGAAATCGGTGGTCGAAACCTAGTGCCCAAGAGCCAATCGATGCTGTGCTGTGCGGCGTCGCAGCCCTGGGTTGCCTCTTTTCGCAGGTCCACGTGGACCAGACAGAGCCTGAACTTGTCGAGTCGGCAAAGCGAATGCTCCAGGAGTCGCTTTCTGAACCACCCACGGTATCCAATATCACTGCCTGGCTGTTAAGAGTCATATATCTACGGCTTGCCGGTACTCATTACCCAGCATGGATGGCAAGCTGCACCGTATTGCACATGCTCGAAGCCGCAGGTATGACAACGGAAGACCCGGACGAAACGGCCTTGCGCCCCGATACGCAGGAAACCAGCAACGCCGAAGTCAACAGGCGACTCTTGGCGGTGTCACAGCATCTCAATACATGGATGTCATACGACATGGGTCTAAGTCGTGTGGCTCTGTCTGGAGTAACATGCGCGCTGCCGTCAAAACGAGCTGGGGAGGTCACCACAGAACTCATGGAGCTTCTACCATTCACGATCCAACTTGACCCGGAGAAAACACAAGCAGCTTCTGAGCTAGAATCAGCGCTGCAAATTGTTCTTGACCGGGCACATACTCACGCTACATCAGTGCTGGCGCAATGCAATCTTGCTCTGTGTCTCTGCCGGCGCTTACGCTCCATGGAAATTTCACTTTCAGACACCACCATTCAGCGAATTTTAGTCGTGACAGCCAATGGCATCCGGGCTGCACGGGAGCTTCTCATTGATCGAGCCCCGTGGCATCACATGGCATACGTTCCGTTCCAAATTGTCTGCGTCTTGCTTGCAATCGATACTGCTTCATCTATTTCGCAGCTTCGGGATGCGATGCAATGTCTCAAAGATGTCGCTGCTGTGTATAATACGCACGCTACAAGTGAGGCCATGCGCACCGCGCGGTCTCTCATCATGCTGCATCAGCGTGGCAAGGAAATGATGGCTGCCGCACTGAACGACATCGTCAAAGTGTATGATCCGAGCGTGCAGGAAGTCCCTGATACGGAACCAGCACTCCCCGATGATTTCGCATGGCTGAATGGCTTGCCAGAGGACATGAGTAACATTCAGGACTTGAACTTAGGGCAGCTGCTAGGTCCAGAGTTCTTCTGGAATGCGAGCAGCAGTTGACATATGAGGGTATTTGCAAGATAGCTTAGTTTATAATGTTTATGCATTAATACTAATATAGTCAAACAATGAAAGACAGAAAACACGCTAAGTACCAAATGAATGATGAACCCAATGCCTGTAAATGCTATTACAATGAACCCAGTTTTGCGCCACCCCTTGCTTGTCAAGACATTACTTAGTTCTTGCCCTGAAACTGGTCCTCGAACCAGTCGTAAAGAACTTGGTTCTGGTAGACGGAAGCACCAACAGCACAGTGCTCACCAGCACCCTCGGCAGCTTTGAAGTAGTGGATGATCTTGTTAGAGCTGCCAGTCGCGGCATCAGCAAGCTGCTGGGCCTGGCCGGGGAAGAACTGATCGAGCTCGGCGTCACCAATGAAGATGGGCTGCTTGATCTTCTGAGCAACACCGTCGAGGTTGTACTTAGAGACCATGGTGGCAAAGTCAAAGAAGTCATCAGCCTTGAAGGACCAGCGACCCTGCTCCAGAGCCCAGCGGATGCCGGTGGGGGTGCTGGGGTCAGCCAGGGCCTGGGCGAAGAGATCGTTGAACTCCTTGCGCTTGCCGTCCTTCAGCCACTGGAGAGCGATGGGGGGGAGCTGGTCGGTAACGGTGGCGCCAAAGTTGTAGACACCGTCAATGGCACCGACGGCGGCAATACGGGGCTCGAAGGCGGCGGCACGGGAAGCGAGGAGGCCACCCAGAGAGTAGCCGATGATACCAATGGCCTTAGGGTCGACCTCGTGGAGAGAGATGGCGTAGTCAACAACAGGAGAGACGACACGCTCCCAGTCGGGAATGAAACCAATGTTCTGCTCGCGGCGGACGGTAGGCTGACCAGGCCCCTCGTAGGTGATGACGTTGTAGCCGCGGTCGAGGGCGGCCTTGCCAAAGACGTGGTACATTTCCTCCTGTGCGCCATCGAAACCGTTGCCCATAATGATAGTGGGGTGGCGGCCAGGCTTGCCGGTCGAGTAGAAGATGGCAGGGATCTTAAACTTGCCATCCTTGGACTTGAGAGTCGTGCGGCGGCTTGTGCTAGCGATGAGAGGCAGGGCATCGTTGAAAGCCTTGGTCTGCTTGGCCCAGAGGCTGTCGATGCGAGGATCTTCCCAGTTGCCGTGGAGGAAGAAGTCGGCAGCGCGGAAGTAGCTCGCGGCCTTGAGACGAGCCTCGCGGAATGAGACGGGGTACTTCTTGCTGTCAATGGCCTTGCCTTGCTTATCGACCCGCTCGGCAAGGTTGTTGAAGGCGTTGAAGTAGCTTTCGAAATCAGAGGCCTTGATCTGCTGAGCGGCGACCAGAACCTCGCCGAGGTCAGCGCCCTCAGAGACGGAGAGGGCAAGCGTGCGAAGGATCTCGAAGTGGAAGGACTCGTCGGTGCTCAGCTGGAACATGGGGTTGGAAGGCTCACTGGGAGGAGCAGTCGAGTTTTGGGCGGCGGCCATGCACAGGCCAACGGCGCCGACAAGATATGTCGTCAGGCGAACCATGTTGATGGTGTTGAGGTGTACCTGAATAAAGTGTTGATGTAGTAGCAAAGCCTATTTGTGCGCTTTGTGTATGTAGGTGTATTCAAGATTGTATTGAAGTGTTGCCGATGCTGAGGTTGCTGTGATGATTGAATTTTGAAGAGGTGGGAGAGTGCAGACATATATATAGAGGTGTGCGAATCAACAACCTTGGCCGGGGATGTCTCCATGAGGAACGATCCGATAGTTGGGGCGAACTAGGCTGAGCCACCAACAGCGCTAAAACCGGTAGGCTCGCAGCTTTGCCCAATCCAGCCACGTCATAATGGGCCGGAATTCACAACCGGAATTGAGGACAGGGCAGAGGAAATGGATGTGGAGAGCTTCCTGGTCAAAGTCGCCGGCACTGAGTCGATGGGGGCGAGGCTAGCGACCAAGCGGCCGAACCCAACAAGATTTTCAAGCACTGGTGCAGCAGCCTTGGGCGTTCAAGTGCGACTTGTCCGAGATGAACTGCGAAATCAGTGGATTTAGCGAGTCTTATGCAGGGCTTGGGGGCTGCTTGGCACCGGCTCTTAACAGCTGCTTGCCTATTTGGGCACCAATTGCCGTGTGCCAGCGCGGGAAACTAGCCTGAACTAGGTATGCAGCGGGCCAGTTGCAACAAGGCTCGCTGTGGGAATGGCAAATGGGGCGGAGCGCAATAGATGAGCCGGGCATTGGGTTGCTGGCCCGCGGGCTCCTCTCAGCAGGGCAAGCCACAAACCACTACGAGCGCCCCCTGCTGCAGCCAAGCTGCTAGTAGGGAAGGAGACTGCGCTGTAGCCTCTCGTTTTGCAGCGACTATCACGCTATCACAGGCCTCGACGGTTCTTTTCTTTTAGTTTGGGTGGTCGTTTAGAAATGCGACTCAAATGTACGCCATAAATGGGGTATATTTCGGAGCATGTCAATAAAGGACATAGTATCGCTTTTTAGCAGCATTCACTGGAGGGTCGATATTGACGATAATTGGCTCTGAATTTGGATCGACTGATGAATTACAGCAGGATTGCTCATAGATAATTAAGGATGAAAGCGCCAACATAAATTGCCCAAGCGATGAAATGTGAATCCCGTGCGAGGCTCGGAGCAGCAGAGTCTTTGGTGCCATCCTTTGGCAAGTCGCTGGGGGCAGTGCCGTGCGGGCCGGTGGCCGTTGTTTTAGCGGTCGATGTTGCTGTCGAAGTCGGTGTGCCCGTGCCGGTAAATGATGTGGTTGGCGAGACCGCTGCAGCGGCAAGGCTGCTGGCCGCTGCTTTGACGTCAAGGTTGCAGGGCTGCGCCTCTGGCTGCGTAAGTAGATTTGGGCATGCGATTGAACTATTGGCAACTTGTTCGGCCGTCACCCTGGATGCACAGCCTTGATAATCGCGAATGGCATCGTTTGGCAGTTTGGCTCCCGGCCGGAGAGTAAAGTAAATTTTCCCGGTCCTTTTTCCAACGCCGGACTGTATCAACGTCGCATCGTTGGGTTGCTTGGAGCAGACAGTCCAGTAGAAAAACTGCCAGCTTAGGGAACAGGCGTCCTCGGTGCTGTAAAAGTGTGCATACGGGCCCTTGGGGTCCTTGCTGCCGCTAGGCAAGCCGTCCTGCAGCGTTCTAGTGGAATTGAGGACGTAGTACTCGCCCGATGGTACCTCGGCGTACTTGTAGCCATTAATCGTGTCGGTGCCATAGAGCGATCCTTGTGCGCACTCGACCGACCACTTCAGCTCGGAATTGTACGACAGCAAGGCGGGCGCATTCTGGTATCCAAAGATGACGGGAAACGGCGAGACGACCGCATACGTATCATTTTGCGGAAATACAATTGATACCTCGCCAACTTGGGGGCCAAATCCATCGTCATCAGGCGAGGCGCAAGCGAACTGAGCCCCCGCGAGCAGGGCTGCGAGGGCGAGGCCGACCGGATTTCGCGACATGCGTGTTGAACCCCGATGGTGCGTGTGGGAGGAGGAGTCGCAAGCAGGTTTCCGAGGCAATCAATGACGAAGTTATGTGACAGATTAGAATTAAGTTACCCCTCTTTCTCGGACAATGGTTTTTTTGATCGCGTGAATTTTAGCTCCTTGTGACTGATGTGAAATGGCGGAAGAAAGGGGTGCGGCTGAAAGGGTGCCAAGAACAGGGACTTGACCATCGCCCACACCTTTGGAGTTGCTGTTGGTAAGACAGTATCCGGATGTCAGCACCTAATCAACATCGCAACAAAGTGCTGACTGCATTCCAAGTCTGCGGTCGTCATCGCTCGGGATTCATTTTGCTGCTTCACTGTTACGTCCCCACGAAATCGTAAAAGAGTGGGCGAGGAAATCGAGGCGAAATGCTGACTGCAGCAACGGGTAATGGGAATAAGACATCGTCGTCGTATGGCGATCCGGTTTTCGGTTGCCCTATTGTAAGCACTTGTAAAAACTAACTTATTGTTTAAAAAAAAAAAACATTAGCCACTGCTTTTACAGACTTGGGCGCCTTTGAACTGCTTGCCTTGCGAGTCAAGTTGTCTTCGTCTTACTTGCCAACGGCTGCCTCCAGTAGCCCGCGCCGGCAGAGTCACCGGAAAACCTCACCACAGCTTACAGAACGGTCAATAATAACACAAAACGTCTATTTTCCTCGCTACTTTAACTTCTCATGTTAATTTTATTTTCCTGCCAGAATCGCGAATGCCGCAGGCTGCCGCCAGTCTCATCACGCAACAATTGGTCCATTATTGCCCCACTAGTTCAGGGTAGCAGAGCACCTTTTCGCATCACCACAGAAAGCCACGGTTAATCAACAAGAGTGACGTAGAAAAGCTTAAGGTAGTGAGTATTGGATTCTATTCGATCGAATGATTATGATGATCTCACTTTTGAGCAATAGAAACGCCAAGCTTGGGGTCAACTGGCGAGAGTTCCCAAGAATGTAAACAGTTGATAGAGCCTCAACCTGCTGCTTTTCAGCGTGGTATCTGTCTCGACGACATCAGAGGCGCACCAGAAAAAAATTCAGCTTCAATTTCTAGTCACTACGGCTGACCTTAACCCTTTCTATTATATCCGAATAGACTCAATAGCAAGAACCATTGACGAGACAGCTGCACGGGTTGAGGTGTGGCTGGTACATCTGCCGAAGCTCATGTTTGTGGCTGAAGTGTGGCTGGTGCGAGTCGCGACATTCTCAGCTTCTCGCGACATAGTACAGTAAGTAGTTCTTTGGATAATTTTCCGGGCAGAAATCGCGTCATAAAATTCACGGCTAATAATGTCTCACGCAACCTGACCATAAAATTCAAGCCATGCAGCTGTGCCTCTGCCACTTCTGTTGCAGCTGCCGGAGAGGAGCTACTGCACCTTACGTAGAGAATTCTATTGGTCTAATGACGAAGGAGCTAAAGGTTCGGAACAATATCGAGTTAATATAATAAATATAATAAGTGGAATCGCATTTGTGTACTATTGCGACGCCTGGGGCCAAATTGATGTGATTGCGGGGAAGCGAGCACGGCTTGGCGTTGTTCATAGTTGAACTCGAGCTTGCCAAGCCTGCATGGGTTTGATGCATGGCGGGCTTTTATTTTCCGTCGTGGCACAACAGGGCCTGGAATTATTGAAAACTGGCGACGAATTGCAATAATGCACTCGGGATCATGCCATCCCGATGATAAAGCCATGCCGCGAACCTGCGCTGCGTCGCCACTGCCACTCTGCAGAATGCTGGCAAGCGCAGAGCCAAGACTTTGAGTTTATTTTACCAGCTGCCTTTTACGGAAGGTGCGCATCTGATTTAGGCAACGCTGGCCACCCGACACAAATACCGGCCGCACCAGATTGCGCTGGTGCAACTTGGCGAGCTTGGTATTGTGCGGGGTCAGCGAACGTGGAAGTTATAAGAAGCCACGGGCATTTCATCTCCTTCGCTTCTTGAAAGGAAGAGTCTATGTGAACTTTTCAAATCGGAATTATGAAGCTTACGTCTACCTCTGTTGTCGCTACTTCTGTCCTGGCAGGACTTTCCCTTGCCAATGTGCCCATTACACCTGAAAGGGCTGAGGGGGACATTAAAGTAAACGAGTGAGTAGACTCGTATAATGATTCCCATAAAGCAGCAGAGTGCATTGCTAATTGATTATCAGATTACAAAATGTACTGTGGAATTTCCAGAAAATTGCTCGTGATAACGGCGGCAATCGAGCTTATGGGCTGCCCGGTTACAAGGCTTCCGTAGACTTCGTCTTGGAGCGCGTGCAAAAGCGTTTCGGAGCCCGGCTGGATACCTACGTGCAAGAGTTCAATCACAACTTTAACCAAGTCAAGAAAATTGATCTCAAGGGCCCAGCAGGAGAAACGGTTGAGGTGTATGCCCTGCAGTATGTGCAGCCGACACCCACTGACGGCATCTCGGCCGACCTCTTGGACACGCCGGTGGATGACGCGCGCGGGTCTGGTTGTTTCGCAGACCAGTGGGAAGGCATTGACGCAACTGGAAAAATTACTCTCATCAAGCGCGGTGTCTGTGCCCTCGCCGACAAGCTGAAACTGGCTAAGGAACACGGCGCGGTCGCTGCAGTGATCTACCACACTGAGGCCGGCACCCCTACTGGCGCGACCCTTGGTTCGACCAACTTTGGGAAGCTTGTGCCAGTCGGCCTGGTGAAGCAAGATGTCGGCGTCGACTGGAAGAAGCGCCTCGCCGCCGGCGAGAAACTCCGCGTGAAGCTTCTAGTTGATGCGATTTTCGAGCGCCGCCCCAGCTGGAACATCATTTCCGAGACGAAACTGGGCGATCCCAACAACGTTGTCATGCTCGGCGCCCATCTGGACAGCGTTCAAGCTGGCCCTGGCATCAACGACGACGGTAGCGGTAGCGCGGCTCTGCTCGAGATTGTCACGTCTTTCCAGAAATACGTCGGCTTCAAGAACAAAGTCCGCTTCGCGTGGTGGGGTGCTGAAGAGTAAGTTGACCTCCGGACTGAGACGACTAACATGGCTAACGTGCTGGCGCGTTCAATAGGAGTGGCTTGGTTGGCTCGCTCTATTACACGTCACAGCTACCCGAGGTAGACCGCGACAAGATTAAATTCTACTTCAACTATGACATGATTGGCAGTCCGAATCCCAACTTCGTTGTCTCTGCCGACAACGAGGCGCACAAGTATGGTGCACAGCCCATTTTCGACTATCTTGAGCGTAATGGCGTCAGTCCACAATTCGGGTACGTTGTGATTTCCCTCCAACACCGTCGGCGGCTAACATATCCGACGCAGTAAATTTGGCAGCTCCTCCGACTACTACGGTTTCCTGCAAATTGGCGTCCCCTCCACCGCCCTATTCACCGGCGCTGGTGCCCCCTACGACGCCTGCTACCACCAGCTGTGCGACAACCTCACCAACATCAACTGGGACGCCTATGAGCTCAACGCGAAAGCGGCCGCGAATGTTGCTGCCAAATTTGCGCTGAATATGGATGGCGTGCCCGCGCGCAACAAAACGACCACCAATCCTGGGTCGCGCCGTGGTGTGCAGGACACTTTCCGGGACATCGCGGACGCTGTCGAGGTTGCCGAAAACCACGCCAGCTGCAGCGGAGAGCTCAATACAGTCTAAAGAATATATGAAGAATTAAATGTTGCATTTGGAAATGCACTTTCGAAATCATGTGCTCCTGCTGTCTAGTACACTCTCCCCCTTGAAATACGTTAGTGTGTGACTTCTTCACTGGAGTGCTCTTGAGTAATAATAAAGACTTTATAATATTACAAATATAAGGAATATAATCTAAATAACGGAAACAATAAATTTAATAAAAATAAGAAGCATAGGAAAGATAGACTAATTAGAATGATTCTTTTAAGCAAAATATAGAAGCTTACATCAAGTACTACGGCATTGTTATTCTAAGGGCGGGAGTGTCTATTGTCATTCAGGACATATTTGCATTCTACATGCAGGCTGTTTATGGTTAGATCTATATGACCGAATATTTTCTCTCTTTGAAAAAAGATATCCTTATCGCGAGAAGGCTGCTTTCGACACAATTGGGCTCACTAAATAGAATGACAGTCCTAGCTGCGCGTAAAACTAGTCGGTGACGACGTTCTCAGGCTCGTTTATCGCAAAGTGGCGTTTTCACTATACCACACAAAGATGCTTCTGAGTGTAGAGAAGGTTCCGGCTCGGCTTATTTACTGCGCAATCAGGGACCACCATAGCCTTATTTCCCGCGTTTCCCAGACACACGGACATGTGAGCCCGTCATGTAGCCATTCTTTGAGCGTTCATGTTCGAATACTACAACAGCTCTGCATCAGTAGGCCAAAGTCCAAAATATATAGAAGATACAAACAACATTAGTAAGTTAAAGCCAGAAAACATACAACAATTTGTGTGGCTAATTACCAAACCACCGCAGTAATGCTGTGTACAGACGAATGGCAACAGACTCGTTCATGTCATGAAGCTAATGCAGTGATGGCCGGGGTATCCTCGCTAGTTAATATTTAGTACAAGGCTATGGTTTAAAAGCAAGGATTAGAGATGGATAAAATCTCCATCGTTGGATATATATTGTGCCCTCCGCCCGCTGAATCAATGGCGCTTTGCTATCAGACTACACACGGAACGCCATTTCCCATTCCTATTCCAAACTTTCGATCGCCTAAAACTATAGCGTTGAACCATTATATACCTGAAAGCTGCGATGAAGGCGTCTCTCATCGTCTCGTCCCTGGCTGCCTTGGGAGCTGCTGTCTCTGCCGCCCCCAGAGGGCAGGCCCTTCGCGAGCGCGACCCAGAATCTATGCAGCGATACCATGATGACAAAGCATCTCGCATGCGATCCTCTACTAGAAGTGTAAATGCAGATGTCAGGTACGGATATAATTGGGCTGGCGTCGTCCAAGTTGGTAGCGGCTGGACGCGCGTCCAAGCCACCTTCACCGTTCCCCATGTGACGGGGGATGCCCACAGAGGCGCTGCCGCTTGGGTTGGCATTGACGGAGCTAGCTGTAAGAACGCGATCCTGCAAACCGGCATCGGATTCTTTGGGGATGGGTCGTTCGGGGCTTGGTTCGAATGGTACCCCGATGTCGTCCACAGCTATACAGGCATTGACCTCGCCGTTGGCGACACCCTCACCATGGTCGTCTGGGCGCTGTCCTCCGGAAGCGGCTTTTCCGCTCTGCAGAACCACAACACGAAACAATCGGTCTCGCACCTGTTCGAAAATGTTCGCTCCCCCCTCTGTCGCACCGATGCGGAATGGATCGTCGAAGACTTTACGATCGGAGAAGCCAAGGTGCCTTTTATCAACTTTGGCAACATTACCTTTACGAATGCTTCAGCCAGTGGCGACGAAAAGACTGGAGTGGTTGGCCCCGCCGGTGGTCATGTCTGGGATATAATAGATGCGAATCAGAACAACAAGATTATAACCGACTGTGGTACCAATGGCCCAAATGAGATGTACTGCAATTACATTGGTTAAATGAACGCGAATGGGTAGAAAACAAATTCTGCATAGTGGACGAATACATGTTAGAACCTTTTAGCTTAGTAAATACTTCCCTTCTCAATCTCTACGCAGCGCAAGTTCCGGTCGTACGTCGTCCCTAACGTGACTGTCCCATCAAGCCATGTATAGTAGTCAACAAATGTCAGTGCTTATTTCCGCTATCGAACGAATCTAACGATCCAACTATTTCGGTAATGTTGCAGAGAATTGTTCAATCTCTCAACTGCACTCATGCGTGCAGTTGGGAAATTGCCTGAGAAGTATCGGTAGGTGCACGACAGCTATTTCTATTGGAAACTAGCGGCACGACCTTCTAGCCACATCGCTCCCAATAAACTGGCTCTTAGTCTAATGGCACGAAAAACAGAGTGCAAGTAGAATTACAGAGAACTTTTTCCCTAGTAACAAAAAACTCGCCAATTTGTCTCCCTGCGCGCTCGGTTGGCACGCGAGGCATCGGCTTCGTGTTACAGTGGTACCTGGGATGGCTCTCGCCAAGGCGGGCCACGGCATATACAGGCCCGCCACCCCCAGATTGGTCTTCCGCACCAGTTCGAAAGCAGGTAATTTGATAGCTCGCTTTATCTTACATCTGCCAATAGGTGCGCAAGGGCTGAGATCGCCAAGCACGGTGACGGACAGCAGTGCATTGACACTGAGGAAAATTCTAAACATGTTCGGTCATCCACGTGTCAGCGAAACGGTCCAAACACTATTTCGCAAAGAGCGGATCTTCCTGTGAAAAATGACCTGGCAGCGTGTCATGGGCGGGATGGAACATGAGAAAACGTTTCTTTTACGCTAGAGACACAACCTTATCTGGAAGGATGACGGTGGTGATTTCGCACTACGAGGAAGGCCTTGTCACGCTGCATATGCAGGTCAGATTGGGCCGTGTTAGAGGTAATACTGAAGGGTCCATCTGGTGCGGGTGGTGGCCGTGGCTGCGGGCGCACGCCGCCATGGAGCCCATGTTCGGACACAAACAACCTGAAAGCGACACTAGTTACGGCTGTGGCGTGGTCACTCGATGGCCAAGCCAATACCAGACGAAGCAGAGATTTATTGTACGGGCGGCGAATAAACCGTTGGACACTGCCCCCGAAATGTAACGGACGGATTTCTCCGTGGACCATGCTGGCTGCGCAATCCGTGGGAACTGCTAATGGAGTTTTTTAGTTCATCTGCAAACAATTTATGGATCTTTGCTGCAAAGTGTTGAGAAAAGGAAGGAGCTAAAAAGAAAATGAGTCGAGACCGATTACTCAACCGGGCAGCCATCTTGTCGCTGACCCCAGAGGCCTCTTCCTCTCCTCACATGCACGAACACGAAGAGCCCCGCCATTGTGCAGTTTGTGCCGTCTACTCCGTAAGTAGATTAAATTTCTCGTCTTGCATCGAGGCTACGCTTAGTTCGCAACGAGGCCGACCAATAAGTTGCGCCTTTTAGCCTGGTGCAGGGGCCGCGATGCGGATCCCCCAGGCCCCCCTTACTCGCTGTACTGACCAAGGAATGCCTTTGTGCCGCTGGAGGTCCCCGTGGGGCAGCGGAGATGGTTTGCTGACCTTGCGGACGAGCACAAACACGGCAGGTCGACTAGGCATTTCGCCATGTCCCCTGAACAATTTCGTCACGGGCCCCTCCAAGACCGGATCTTTTGTATCTTGTCGGTGGTCTGGGCGATACCAGCACGGCGCAGCGTTGCCCAAATAGGCAAGTCACATATGCCGCAGTGATTGCATCTCCATCCAGGTCACACTGCAGACCCTAGTCAGGCACAGGTTCCGTGGGCCACCGTCGAAGACTGTGCGCCCGGTTTTACCGAAGCGACGATGAAAGCCTGGGGGATTGCTACCCGACCGGGGATGGACTGTGATTAGAGTAGCAATGTATAATAATAAAGGGCTGCTCCCCTCTCCGGATCGTCAGACTGCTGCGACGTACTCCTCTTGTTAGCTTCGATTGTGTTGCAATTGATCGTCCCCATTCCAAGATGAAGAGCTTTATCCTTTCTAGCCTCGTGCTGGGCGTTGTTGGCCTCCCTACCGACAGCCATGTTGTCCACGAGAGGCGTGATCTTACTCGCCAGCTCTACGTGCGTGGTGAGCCCGCCGATGCCACCATGAACCTGCCCGTCCAGTTTGCTCTCAAGCAGAGCAACATGGACGAGGGTGCCCAGCGTCTTCTTGACATGTAAGTCCAAGATGCCATACCAATCTCACTCACAATTCTAACAAGATTAGGTCCAACCCGTCTTCCCCCAACTACGGCAAGCACATGACTGCTCAGGAAGCCATTGACTACTACGCCGCGGACAGCGAGACTATCCAGACCGTCAAGGACTGGCTTGTCAAGGCCGGTGTTCCCTCCAAGGACATTGTCGTCGACAAGACCCGCACTTGGATCAATATTGAGTCCAATGTCCAGACAATGGAGAAGGTCCTTCAGACCAGATACCACGTGTATGAGAACACCCTTACTGGCAGGGACCACATTGGTGTCGACGTGTACAGCCTGCCCAAGGAGATCTCATCGCTCGTCGAGTTCGTCTTCCCTGCTGTCAGCCTCGGCAAAATGGAGCGCCGTGATGGAATCGCCCCTGTCAAGGGCGTTGCCGACAAGTACAGCACCCGGGAGCCCCTTGTGCCCCTTGCCCAGGATGCGCTGGACAGACTCAACTCCAACATGACTGTTGGCTGTGACGAGATCCTCACTCCCAAGTGCATTCAGGATCTCTACCAGATTCCTGCTGCCAGCAACCCCGAGTTCGTCAACTCGCTCGGCATCTGGGCCACCGAGGACACTTATGACCAGGAAGACCTCGATCTGTTCTTTAAGAACTTTGCCAAGAACGTCCCCGAGGGAACCAAGCCCACCTTAGACCTCATCAACGGCGCCACCGCTCCCGTCCGTCAGCAGGATGGCGGCTTTGAGTCGCTCATCGACATGGATATGTCGTACCCCATCATTGCCCCCCAGAACGTCGTTCTGTTCCAGAATAAGGCCCTCCGCTACGAGTTCAGCCAGTTCTTCGCCGACTGGGCCAGCGCTGTCGACAAGAGCTTCTGCAAGACCGACCCCAACTACGACAACAGACTGATGTGCGGCAAGTACCAGCCTTCCAACGTTCTGTCCGTCTCCTACGGTGACGCCGAGATGGATGAGCCCGTCGCTGTTGTCAAGCGCGTTTGCAACGAATTTATGAAGCTTGGCACGGTTGGTGTTACTGTCGTCGTCGCCAGTGGTGACACTGGTGTTGCCAGCCGTCAGAACCAGTGCGCTGGTCCCCATCACGACATCTTCACGCCTACCTTCCTGGCTATCTGCCCCTTTGTCACTGCTGTTGGCTCTACCACTCTGCCCAAGGGTAGCAAGATCGGCGATCCCGAAGTTGTCACCACCTCCTTCTCTCCTGGCGGTGGCTTCAGCAACATCTTCCCCCGCGCCGAGTGGCAGAACAAGGCGGTTTCCAACTACCTTCTTCGCCACAACCCCAACTACTTCTCCTACGAGACTTCCAACGGAACTATTCCCACCGACACTCGCGGCATCTACAACCGTGCCGGCAGAGGTTATCCTGATGTTTCTGCCGTTGGTGACAAGGGTCTCGTTGTCGCGCAGGGCAAGCCTAACCTCGGCGGCGGTACGTCTATGTCTGCTCCCATCATTGCTGCTATCTTCAACCGCATCAACGATGTTCGTCTCTCTGCTGGCAAGGGCCCCATCGGCTTCGCCAATCCTGCCCTGTACGCTGCCGCTGACGCGGTTCCTGGCTTCTTCAATGACGTGACCGTCGGTGACCAGTCTCTGGGCGGCATCTTCAGCGACCGCGGCTTCAGCGCCTGTGGCAACGTCGGCTTCAGCGCCGTCGAGGGCTGGGACCCGGTTAGCGGCTTGGGTACTCCGAACTACCCCAAGTGGGAGTCATACTTCCTCGAGCTGTAGAATGGTAATGCAGCAATGCGAAAAAACTATGCCCCTGTAAATGATTAGCATAATATTTAGTATGGGTTAATTAATGTATATATTACTACATATGAACTGGATTCCATCGTGCCTGTCGTCCAAACCGCTGTGCAACGTTCCTGGGAATTATAGCACTGGCGCGGTCTTCTAGGCAGTGACTCGGACACCTTTTAGGCAGTTGGATGACAGCGTTGAAGTTAGTGGCTCATTACAGCCGCCTCGCTTATTAAAGGGGAATGATTCGACAACTGCTTACATCTAATGGAAAGACATTAAGCAACGTGCTTCGTTAAGATATTCAAATTGGCCATTGTGTAAATGGCTTCATCATACTGCGACCCCTTCAGAGCTGAGCGCTGCTGTGTTGCCCACCAGCCTGGTTGGTGTGGCGACACCGCATCGTCATTGGTGCGGCAAATGAAAAGCTGAGCCTGCCTCATTAATGCCCATTACATCAGTGACCATCGCGCATTCAAATCGCGAAAGTAACTTTCCAAACGTTTAAAGCATCAGAAATACATAAACGTTGACGCCAGCTTCCCTATTACAGTCTACCTGGGCTCTGATCGCTACCACATGCCACCAAATACGCAGCCTGTGTGCGACAACTGCCGACTGCGCAAAACAAGATGCGACCGTGCGGTGCCCTGTAGCACCTGCGTGGGCTGCAATTTGCCATGCCAGTACAGTCACAACCTACAGAGACGCGGGCCCAAAGGCGGCAAGGGCCGACGACTTGCTATAATTAAACAGGGACTGGCAAATGACGCTGCCACTCGAGGCGCTTCTACTCAGCGCACTACTCATATCCTAAGCGCGGCCATCTCGCCTCGTCGTCTTCAAGTCGACGATGTCGCTGCGTTGCCGCCGTCGCCGTCGCCACTGACATCACCAGATTTCGGCAATAATCTTCAGGCAATTCTTTCTAACCATGTCGACATATTCATGTCGCACCTCTTCCCAGTTATGCCAGTGGTAGACGAAGTGCAGCTTCGGACGGATTGCGGAGCGACCGAGACGCTGTCACCATCCCGACTTGCTCTACTGCTGGCTCTAGCCGCCGTTACACGGATTCAGCTGCACCTGGATAAATCTGGTGATGGGATTGTCTACGAAGAAATAGGAGAACATATGAACAATGCATATGACTCTTCTACATCGGGCCTACAGTTTCTTGCTGCAGCCGAAGAGGCTCGCCAGAAAATCAACGTTGCAGACAGCATGTCGGAAGATGCCATTCTGACATCATTTTTTCTATTTGTCTGCTATGGAAATCAAGAAAAACATAAGCAAGCCTGGTTTTATCTCAACCAGAGTATTTCGATGGCAATTTTGCTTGAGCTGGACAACGAGACGGTAGACTCTCTCGCC
>PHFE01000069.1:102977-137938 GCA_002796755.1 Paracorniculantispora psalliotae | reverse complement strand
GTTTTTTTTTTTTTTTTTTTTTGAAGCGGTATCGTTAATGTGATTTATTAACGATTTCCTAGAACATATGCCCTGCAACGGAGAATGCCTGTTTTGCTGCGTCGCACAGTACCCAAGCCGGAAGTATTCGATTCGGACTACCCCATCATCATGAACGACTTTGTCAATCATGTTAACTTATTCGAGTCTCTGCCTGTGGAGTTGTACGACTGGCAGCCGAGAGCATCTGATACCGCCAATATCTCGCGCCTTGGACAAAAGGTCATCCAGGCGCTGCGCGCTGTGCAGCCACAAAACTCTGTGCTAGAGAGCCAACAATTCGATACGCTAATTACCCAACATTGGTTAAGAGTAACAATGTGGCGCTTGATGTGCGGAATTGCCTCGCAGTACTACGATAGCTCAATGGTGATGCCGGAACTGTCACTTCCCTTTGATGCTGGCAGCTCCATCATGTCTTCTCTGACGTCTGTCAGCACGACGTCAAAAAATAGACACGGCATATCACTCGTCAGTCAAAGCTCTAAGAGTGTCTGTGTCCAACATCTCTAACAATTGCCATAGGAGCAAAAATTATTCGACATTGGGTTAAGCCTTGTCGATGTCACGCCATCAACACCGGCCAGCGCCATGGCCCTCGGCCCCCAAGACTTGTTTGGCGCCATTGTCAATACTCTGAGCTGCATCAGAGGAAGACAGTCTCATTTCTTGCCGCAACTACTTCAACATTCTGAAAAGCAACTCTCATCAACGAAATTGGGTTGGAGTATGGACATGCAACTATCGGCCCTGTTCCCCACAGGCGCAGAGCCAAGCCAGTGGACGGAGGTTCCTTCGACAGATGTATTTGAGACGCTATATATTGGGGATTCCGGCATAGAACACGGCGGCTTGGTCGTGAACGGCGACGGAGAAAATGCGATCGTGGAAGAAGTGGAAGCAGTGACGAACCCTGAAGAGTTTGGTCCAACGTCAGGGTGGTAGCCCTTTTAACGCCAACGCACGCAAGTCTGACACACGCCTGGCGATCTGAAGATGATACATGTGTAAATAGTTAATGTAATTGGATTGATGACGTTGTTTACTTTGAACCATAAATTGGTTGAAAGCTAAGGAATAATTGATCTGCCTTCGGTCGCGCGGAGTACCCGTCAGTTTGCTCAATGCCACTGTCATCCACAACGGCAGTCGTAAAATTGGCGTAAATAACGGCCAGCACCAGTTTCATCTCTGCAAGAGGTTAGCATCTATCGCCAATAAAATACAGGGAGCCGCAAACCTTGGAGCGCAAAATTGGACCCAATGCACATCCGCCCGCCGCTGCCAAATGCCCAAAAGTGTCGCCTCTTCTCGCCACTGTCGTCCCCAAGCCATCTAGCAGGCTCCCAGCTGTCCGAGTTTGGGAATACGGTGTCATTCATGTGCAGAGTATGAGCCAAGGACGCGATGCGCACACCTCCTGGGATGAAATAGCCCTCGATGTTGCATCCCGGATACGGCGTCTGTCGTGGCTGTGGGCCTGGTATCGGGGCGTGCAAGCGCAATGTCTCCAACACGATCGCATTCAAAAGCGGCAAGGCATCCAGTGCCTTCGTGTCCGGCAAAGTATCAGATTTCTGTGATAAGTGGGGAAGCAACTCGAGCTGCAACTGTTTTTGCAAGTCTGGCGACCTTGACAGTCGCCAAGCCGCGTATGTCAAGACGATACCAGCTGTTTCGTGACCGGCAAGAACTTGGTCTAGTATTTCGCTTGCAATCGATGCGTTTCGCTTTTTGATTGAAGTATCATATAATATGGAGCCATTCCCGACCTTTCTCTCTTCTTTGTCGATGCCCTCGTGCATGGCAGTAAACACGACCGGGGTATCGGCAAGCTCATGCTCGGCTTTACTGAAATGGGTGTCTGTAGCTCTTTCGCACAGAGCTTTGTTCCACGCTCGCAGCTCATTATTAGCATTATCGACGGAATCAGGATAAGGCCGCAGGCCAATTTTTGTTAGGAGAGAGGTCAGAAAAGGGAGCTCCTGAGGCCAGAAATGGTGATGATGCCGAGATAGGTAGAGATCCAGCCAGTGATCTCGATATGTTTTATCCTGTAGAAAATTCGTACTGTTACAAAGACCAAAGATGTAAGCTGAGATCATGTCCATTGTTGTAGCCATGAAAAGCGACTGCACTTCGGTACCACCCGGATTGCTCTTAGCCGATTCATCGCGCAAGGCTGGGAGGAGACGACCAAGCATAATGACTTCGCTTTGCGCTTTCGCGGGCTTGGAGGACATGATGTATGATTTGGAGTACACGTTGGAAATCATTCGTTTTCTTGTTGAATGCTCCTTGGACCCGAGTGTCGAGAACATGCAAGGGACCCTAAATCTGTGAGCGCTAGGACAGCAAGGGTTACTGAGCAAAACTCACCCATAATTGTCAAAGATGCGATACCATGGCGCTTTTGCGAAACCACCCTGATAAATGATTCTTAGCGCCTCTACACCATCGACGCTGACTGTATTCGGCGACACGCGCACAATGTTTCCCAGACGGCGGTGGGCGTCTTGGAGAGACGCATTCTCGGCACCGTTCTTTCTGGCGCGGAGAATCCAGAAGCTAAAGAAACGACAGGACCAATGGGGCACTGGGAGTCTCGACAATGGCGATATGTATAATGGGTAAATAATGCAAAGGTATATGAATGATGCAGGCAGCAGGAGCAGAGCCAAGATGGAGATTGAAACTGTCATGGTGAAAGCTGTAATCTGCCACTTAAAACAGAGCAATATAGCGCTTATTCGCTCTGTTAAGTACGATAATGAGATACCGAATACCGAGAATCTGAGGCTTCCTTCGATGCTGCAATGTAATGTGCAAAGTCGGCGAATGTACGTAGAGGGGCGACATGTCGCGCCCTACAAGTGGCGCGCCCTACAGCGCTAGCGGAACACTGGTCAGCGCCTTCGGAATGGCACTGATAATAAATGGCAACTGACCAACTTGGAGGCAAGTTGGGCGTAATCCTCTCTACTATTAATTGACGGTGTGCATGTTCCGGAATTGTGAATTGAAACGCTTCACTATATGCTAACGAGTGACGAGCGCTTGCCACGAGGTCACGACAGGTGCTGATTTAACTGTGATGACGTCTAAAAGGGCGAAAATAAATCTAGCACTAAATAGCAAGCTGTTTCTTTCTTTCAAATCATCATTTATATTTTGGGATAGCAAATAGGCAAATGTATATTCTTAGTTCGAGATCAGTTCCTTTTCCAGATCCATGTGCTTCTGCACAATATGCTTCACTCTGTTCAACGGAATCGCCTTCGCAGTGCGACCTTTAAACCCGACCATTGTCTCTGCCATGCAGAGCGCATTGAGAATCGCTTCTTCCGTCGCCTCCGCCGCGCCCTCCAGCAGGCAATCCATCTTGCGCTCGTCAATGGCCTGGTGGTGGAGAATCTCCGCTCGGCCGTACGTGATTTCGTCGGTGCTGTACTGGCCGGGCGCTTCGGTGCCGGTGCTGAAGGCGATGAAGACGTCGCCGCTGCTCGTGTTGCCGTAACCGCCGACGCGCGAGATGCCGCGCGTCGCACGACGGGCCAGGCGCTGCAGCTGGATCGCGTTCAACGGGGCATCGGTGGCAATGACGACAATGATGCTGCCGTCCTTTGCCTCCTTGGCCTTGTCGTAATCGTCTCGCGCCTTCTTGGCAGCCTCTTCCCTGTTCATCTCCTCCCAGAGGATGCGCCCGACGGGAGCGCCTGCGATCGTCAGGGAGAACAGGCGTCCGTAGTTTGCCTGCACCAGCGCCGCGACGGTGTACTCTGTTTCCTTTCCGTCCTTGTCCAGGCCTGGCACCAAGCGGCTGGAGGTGCCCGTTCCGGCCTTGAAGCCATGGCAGGTCATTCCTGTTCCGCCACCGGTGTTGCCTTCGGGTACGGGATCAGCGGACGCTTGTTCAATGCCGCGAACGACATGCTCCGGCGTGACGACAAATTGTGAAATGTCGTTGAGCATGCCGTCAAACGTCTCGCCAACCACGGGCATCAGGAACCAGTCCACCTCGCCATCCTTGTCCCGGTAGTGCTTCGCACCGTACTGGTAGATACCCGTATGACAAGCGCCGACTGCGAAACTATTGGAGAGGACAATGGGGCTGGAGAGCAGCCCCGTGTCGTCGAGCCAGTGGCTGCCGGTGAGCTCACCCGCGCCATTGTAGCGGAACATGCCCGCATAGCATGCCTTTTCAATCCAGTCTTTGCGGGGCAGAATTGTCGTCACTCCGGTATTGACACCCCTTTCCTTGTCGTGAATTGACTCTGTATGGACAAGCACCCCGCTGACATCGGTGATGCCATTTTTGGGTCCGGTACGATTCCATTTGCCCAGTGGAAGGTCTGGGATAAGCTCGCGAATGCGAACTCGCTTTGTGCTTGCATTGGCGATAGTTCCGGAGGCCATTTTGACAGTGCGTGCAATTGGTGAGAGATGTCCAGTAAATAGAAGCTCAAGTTCATCAAAAATGGCTACATATACGTACTTGTATGAAGCTTACCCCGCCGACATGCCGACCTGGCAGCTACACTTACAGCGGGTCTTGAGTCATACCGGGGACAAAAAAGTCGAAATCTGGGGGACTTGAGCAACATGAATATAATAAATTGAAGTCATAATTCCACATGGAGACATTTTAGCATTTTGCAGCATCATCGTGTGACTCAGAAAGTCTCCGCGTAGCTATCTTCTATCACTGTTGAAGCATCTCCCGCAAGACGTCACATACAGCGGACCCAAGCTCCGTAGTAGTGGCTTTACCACCCATGTCGCCTGTGCGAATCTCCAAGCCGCCCTGGCTCTTGTCGTCCAACACCTTGGCCACGGCCGCCTCAATCGCCGCCGCCTCGTCGACGAGCAGGCACGAGTAGCGCAGCAGCATGGCCAGGCTCAGGATCTGCGCGACCGGGTTGACGACGCCGCGGCCGGCAATGTCGGGCGCGCTGCCGTGCACCGGTTCGTAGATGCCGTTGCACCGGCCCTCGCCCGGGATGCCGGACAGGCTTGCGCTCGGCAGCGTGCCGAGGGTGCCGACAATGGCGCCGGAGATGTCGGACAGCACGTCGCCAAAGGTGTTGTCGGTGTGGATGACGCCGTTGAAGGCGCGCGGGTCGCGCACCATGAGCATGGCCATGCTGTCGGCGAGCTGGTGGCGCAGATCAATGTCGGGGAACTCGCGCGCGAAGAGGTCCGTCGTCGCACGGCGCCACAGGCGTCCGCTGGCTAAGACGTTGGCCTTGTCGGAGCTCCATACGACCGCGGGTTTATCCTGGTTCCCGGATTCATCCTCCGGGCGCTTCATGATGCGTGCGACGGCGGCAGCCACACGCCCGCACCGCTCGACTTCTTCTGTAGTGTACACCCAGAGGTCGGACGCAAGGTTGGCCTCTTCCACCTTTGTACCAAAGTAGGCGCCGCCGCAGTTTTCCCTGACGACGATGAAGTTCGTGCCCCGAACCACATCCGCCTTGATCGGCGACGCATCCACCAAGGCCGGCACGATGATGTTGCACGGGCGCAGGTTGGCAAAGGCGTCGAGCTTCTTACGGAGGAGCAGGAGGCCCGATTCCGGGTTAGGCACCGCCGTGGCCCATTCCGGTCCGCCGACGCTGCCAAAGAGCACGGCGTCGCTCTGGGCCGCCTGCTCGAGGACCTCTTCGGTAACGGCCACGCCGTGCTTGTCGAGGCTGCAGCCGCCGGCGAGGGCGGTGGTGAGGGTAAAAGTGAGGCCGGGGCGGCAGTCCTGGACCACGTCTAAGACGCGCAGGGCTTCGCGCACGACTTCGGGCCCGACGTGGTCGCCGGGCAGAACCAAGATTTTAAAAGCACCAGTCGCCATAATGGTATTTTGTAGTGTAGACACTGCGAGCGGGGAATGCGCAGCAATATTTTAAATATGCACATGCTGCAGCTGGATGACGTAGCGACATCGGCTGCGTCCCCTCCCGATGCTGTGGATAATACCCCGCGATGCGCCCTACTAGCCAGGAACACAGGAACCTTACCACCTTGGCACAACACCTACTGCCTCGTTAAAAGGTTTCGATCCTCTACTATATTTGCAACTTAGTTACTACCATGTCTACATCTGGACGCTTACATGGCAAAGTCGCCATTGTCACCGGCGGCGCATCCGGCTTCGGCAAGGGCATCGTGGAGAAGTTTGTAAAAGAAGGCAGCAAAGTCATCATCGCGGATCTCTCCGAGGAAAACGGCAACGCCGTCGCTGCAGAGTTTGGCTGCGCCTTTGTTAAGACAGACGTGACTAGCCGCGCCGACTGGGAGCGGGTGCTCGCCGCAGCGCTCAGCACGCACGGCCAGCTCGACATTGTCGTCAACAACGCGGGCATGACGTACTCGAATAAGCCCACGGAGCAGGTGACGGATGCCGATTTCGATCTCGTCATGAACGTCAACGTCAAGTCCATCTACCTTTCCTCCTCTGTCATCGTGGAGTACTTTCTAAAGGAGAAGCGCCCCGGCTGCTTCATCCAGGTCGCGTCGACCGCCGGCATTCGGCCACGTCCGGGCTTGACGTGGTATAATGCGTCCAAAGGTGCCGCCATCACAGCGACCAAGTCGCTCGCAGTAGAATACGGACCCAAGAAAATCCGCTTCAACGCGGTGTCGCCAGTGGTGGGCAGCACTGCCATGTAAGTACCTTGGATCGATCTTGGCCGCTCGATAGCGTGCTAATCAAGGGTAGGACGCATTTGTTTCTGGGCAAGCCTGATACGCCCGAGAACCGTGCTGCTTTTGTCTCGACGATTCCGTTGGGACGACCATCGACGCCGTCGGATATTGCCAACACTTGCTGTTTCCTCGCGAGTGACGAGGCTGAGTTTCTGACGGGTACCAATATTGAAGTTGATGGAGGTCGTTGCGTTTAGGTCATCTGCGATGGAATTTTATGTCCCATTGCATCCTTGATAACCAAACATGTCAACTTGGAAGAGGGAGACAGCTCCTGGAATACTTGTTGATGATGTAGTAAAAGTTGCGGTAGTGCAGCTAAACCCGATCTCCCTCTGATGGCTGTGAGACGTCTTGTTGAGCCTAGATCAAGAGCCGCCTACTGGTAGTATCCTGTTACCACAGAGGTGGCCAGTTGAATCTTATGATATTGCCTACTCTATTTCTTCATTTCCTTTTGTCTCTTCTCCTTGGTCATTTTTTCTTTTCTTTCCTCGCTTCGCTCGACGTGGGCCGTCAACGCTTGTTGGTATCCCGTCACCACAGAGCATCCCCGCTTGCGCGCGGACACAGGTATTCATGTGGACCGCGGGGATGCGCGCCGAAATGGACAAAGAGCCGGAGACAAGATATACGTGATGAGCTATATCACAGCAAATGGCAAGCCACATTACTCACTGTGGGTATGTTTCTGCAGCCATCATGCACCACGACGCGGCTGCAAGGAAGTAGTTTGTTAGTGGTTCCCTGGCTACGAATTTATATTGCCGCCCCACGTCGAGCGAAGCGAGGAAAAAAAGAAAAAAAAAGAAAATATAAGGAAAAAAAAAGAAACAAAAAGGAGAAGAAGAAGAGGCCACTATTTAAAGATAGGATCTTGCGAAGGTGGGATGGAAGGCTTGGAGGTTGTTAGGACGGCGCATGTTTGACGCGTTTGTCAAGCTGCAGCCGTCTCACGCCACCAACTCCCGCCGCGACAACAATCTCGCGACACCAACGAGTACGAATACATGTTCTGCAACAAGAGCATACACAATCTCGGCGTTGTTGGCGAAAAAAAGACATTCATCACAAGCACGGGCTGCACGGGTACTTGCGCCCCCGCCCCCCGCAGATTGACGGTGGACCGATAAAGACTGGGATTATTCCCCACGGGCTGCTCTATTACGAGATAGTTTTGCATCTTTGTTGCTCGTCCCCAAATTGACTTGTTACATTGATTCTGGGACCCTTTGTCCGCCCAATCGCACCATGTAACCATCGAATACCACGCCCAGGGTCTCTGCTACCTGTTGCGGCCTGGCGCGCATCTCTTTCTTCAGCGCACGATCCTTTGCGCCAGCTTCACCACCCGTCAAACATCAATCACCATGGGCAGAAACGGCCTCGCGCAAGTCGTCCTCTCGGCGCTTGTCTGCCAGGGTACGCACCCCCAATGCCATCCCAATTGACCCCTCATCTCCCCGGCGTCATCCAATTGACCTCTGACATTCCACAGGCAGCGCCGAACTCCTCGGCATCCCGACCGTCGACTACACCACCACCGCCTGCAAGCGCTTCAACCTGCGCCAGGTCGCCGGCATCGTCGTCGACGCTTCCTACGCCGACGCGCGCGACACGGCCGGCTCGACGCTCATCCCGCCGACGCTGCTCGAATTCGCCTCGACTTTTGCGTCCGACCTCGCGTCGACCCTCAACATCTCCGCGACGGTATCCACGTCCGCCGCGCCGCTCGACAATGGCATCTACATCACGCTCGACCCGACCGGCAACTACACGGACGCCGCGGGGCGCTTCACGCACGAAGGCTACTCGCTGGTGACAAACTCCTCCGGCGTCTTCATCACGGGCGCATCGCCGCTCGGCGCGTGGTGGGCGACGCGCACCGTCCTCCAACAAGCCGCCATCGGCTCCCAGAAACCCAAGGGCATCGCCGGCGTGCCGTACGGTCATGGTCGCGACGCGCCTGGCTGGGGCATGCGCGGCATGATGCTCGACGCCGGCCGCCACTGGTACCCGAAGGAGTTCCTCATTGAAATGTGCAGCTACATGTCGTACTTCAAGCAAAATACGTTCCACGTGCACCTCTCCGACAACCTCGTCACGCAAGAGTACTACAGCTACGAGCAGGCCATGGCGCTCGAAGCCAACTTCCGCCTCTTCTCCGACAACCCCGCCCTCGACGGCCTCAGCTCCCCGCGAAGTGTCGCCTACACCCGCGCCGATTTCGACGAGATCCAGACGAAATGCGCCGCGCGGGGCGTCACCATCATGCCAGAGATTGAAGCCCCCGGACACGCGCTGCGGATCGTGCAGTGGAAGCCGCAGCTGGGCTTCCATGCTGATCCGTCGCTGCTGAATATTTCGCACCCGGAGACGATTCCGACGATGAAGACCATCTGGGGCGAGTTTCTTCCGTGGTTCCACACGAAGCTTGTATCTATCGGTGCTGACGAGTATAACGGGCCCGTGGCGGATTACAACCGCTTCGTAAATGTCATGAACGATTTCATCCACGACCAGTCCAACAAGAGCATGAGCATCTGGGGCACGTTCCCGCCCAAATACGACGGCTCCTACACGAATATCAACAACAACGTCGCGATCCAGCACTGGGAATTTTTCGAAGACCATCCGCTCACCGACTACATCCGCAACAACTACTCAGTCATCAACTCCGACGACACCTACTACGTCGTCAACAAGTACTCCGAGAGCTACCCGGCTTTCCTGCCACTCGACAAGACCTTTTCCGCCGACCCGTCCGTGCCCGGCGGCGGTCTCTGGTATCCTCACGTCTTCAGCGCCAAGAAAGCCTCCGACAATCCGACCCGCGACGAACCGCGCGTTCTCGGCTCCATTGTGCCGTTGTGGAACGATTTCGGGCAGAACGCGACGGTGGTTTCCGAGGCGTACTACGCGTGGCGCGAGGGCCTGCCCGCCGTCGCGGACAAGCAATGGGGTGGGTCGTTGACCAAAGACCAGTTCGAGAAGGTGTTTGCGCAGACGCAGCCGTACGCGCCGGCGCAGAACCTAGACCGTCGCATTCCGTCTGCGGGAGATACGATCCTCTCGTATACGTTTGAGAGTGTGCATGGGCATATTGTGCGAGATCACTCGGGCAACGGCCACGACGCGCCTACAAACTGCCTCACCGATCGCGTCGCCGTCGGCATCCGTCCTGGCTGCGCTGTCAACCTCCCATTCGGCTCCAAAGGTCGGGACTACACTCTCTCTTTGACCATTAAGCTCGATCAGGACATGCGTTTCCGCAACGCCACGATCCTAACTGGTTCCGACTCTGCCCTTCTCCTCACACCTACACTCACTCTCTACGCATCCAACAACTACTATCCGCTGAGCCTCACGATTCCGGTGGATCAGTGGATGACTATTACAATCCGCGGCAAGGGGGAGCAGACGTTTGGCCGACTGACCTCTGAAGAAGGCTTTTCGATGGAGGAAGAGTTTCAGACCGTCATGGGGATTGTAGGAAAAGAGCTGCGGCGGGATAAGATTGCGGTGGAGGCGCCGCTGGGCAAGCTGGCGGGCTTTGAGGGCATGATTCGGAATTTGACACTGACGAACAGTGCTTAATCGATACATTCCGTAAAAGAGGTGATAGTTAACGATGCTTATTTTAATAGATAATAAAGCAATATAATTTTTGCGTAAGCTCCATCAGTGAGATTTCCATATTATCATGGAAAGTACAAGACTGTGCCACTGCCCGACGCGCCCGCATGAGCTTAATCAGGCTTTGCTGCGCCGCACTGTTTCTGCAGCAGCCACTCCGCGACTGCCTGGTCGCAATGCGTGCTGGTGGCGCAAAATTTTTCTTCCGTTGTCGCTCTGTCTTAGCTTGGTGTTGAGGAAGCATCGCAGCCTGGCACCGCGTACTTCCAATATCTCATCAGAAATCTGTAAACTTGAACTATATAGACGAGACACTAGCTCTGTACTGTTACGCAATGCCGCCAACAATCCACATTGTTCGTCACGGGCAAGCAGCTCACAATATAGCAGGTGCAGCGTCCGGCCTCGTCGACCCTGCGTTGACGCCTGAGGGCCAGCAGCAATGCGCCCGACTGCGCGTGACGTTTCCGCACCATGGCCAGGTTAAATGCGTCGTTGCGTCGCCCATGACGCGTGCTGTCCAAACAGCGCTGCTCGCCGCCGCGAGCGATGAAAAGGGACCAGTCAAGCTGCTAGACACGTTGCAGGAGGTCTTTGGCTACGGTTCGAGCGTTGACAGCCTGCAGGCCGCGTTTGGTGACAAGGTTGACCTGGGCCATGTGCGAGCAGACTGGACGGACAAGGCCGACGGCACCGTCTTCGATCCCGACTGGAACAAGCTTCTCGCGAGGGTAAGAGCTGCGCGCGAGTTTGTACGGGGCCTCGCTGGCGCGGGAGACGATCACGTCGTGGTAGTGACGCACGGCGCATTGGTGCATTTTCTTACCGAGGACTGGGAGGGACTTACGACAGAGACGCTCCGTAAGTATTTTCTTGGAAGGAAAGTTTCTCTCTGTCCTTTCCTTTCTGTTAACCATGTATTTACACATTTTGCTACTTGGGAAAGGGCGGTCCGGCGATGAAGCAAGTAGCTAACAATCTGGTCCGTGACAGGCTCTTCCTGGGCAAACTGCGAGTACAGATCATATCAGTTTGTCGACCCCACAGGCCAAGACCCGGACGCGTCACTACGCGAGGTAGAAGACAGCTGGACAGGGCGAAAAGGGTACGATGTAGAGCAGCCGAGTGAAGATGGCCGCCTAAGCCGACGAGAGGAAGCAAGGATCTGGATTGCGCCAACTCTTGCCAGTATCAAGTCCAGTTAGATACACCAAGCTCTGCTAGAGCTTCCTCGAGAGGCTTAGCTAATGGTCCACATACCTCCCTCTCAATTGCCAAGCCTATCTCATCAAAGGGGTCTG
Source organism: Paracorniculantispora psalliotae (assembly GCA_002796755.1). Classification (NCBI taxonomy): domain Eukaryota; kingdom Fungi; phylum Ascomycota; class Sordariomycetes; order Hypocreales; family Cordycipitaceae; genus Paracorniculantispora; species Paracorniculantispora psalliotae. The sequence continues at coordinate 126,260 of PHFE01000069.1, read as the reverse complement.
GCAATGTGCCTAAGCTTTGTGCCTAACGTCTAGTACTATCCAACCTCTTACCCTACCAGACACAAAAGGCCGAAAAGAGGGAGAGGGAGAAAGAGAGAACCGATAATAGCTTAAGCAAAAGATGGAAACATTCTATATCTTGAATCTAACAGTCGTATCACGAATGTACTAAGCTTAACTAATCCTTGTACTCAATACGGGTAAAGGTACTTACTTTTACTATAATTTACATATAAAAAGAGGTACTTCCTCTCACACTCTTTACTTTTATTTTATAGAGAAATAAGGGATAGAATTACCCTAAGTATTATTCACAGTAAATTACCTAGACAGCTTGCTATAGGGGAGCGCCCGTAGCTTCCTCTGATAAACGATTACATTCTCACCGTCGCTGTGGCCATGTTGCTGCTTGTGATGGTGATGGCGAGAGGCGGATCAGGTCGGGGCTTGGAGCGTCCGCGACGAGCGTCTGCTTTTACGGGCGACGTCGAGCGAAGCGAGGAAAAGAAAAGAAAAGAGAAAGGAAAGGATGAGATGAATAGAGAAGAGGTAGAAGAAATTTTCAACACACATTACTTTTCATTTATTTGACTGATGATTTCATTGGTGGACGAGCGTCATGCATCATTGGACCACCTTGTGCGTATGTATACTGGACCTGATGAAGCATTTTCCAAAACAGCACTGATATGCAACGCCACTCATTTAACGCCTATGCAATATATATACAACCCATTAAAAATACAAGTCTTTTTCACTCAATTTGCTTCTTCTTTTATTTTCCCTGGCTCGCGCAGAATTCAGCCGCCGCAGCCCCAGCGTCCGGATCAACATCACCCACCCTCACCACCATGCTCATGCCCACGGCCTGATGCCAGAGGATGTGGCAATGGGCGAGCCACAGGCCGCTGTTGGTGAGGGGCACGCGCAGCACGACGTGGCCCATGCGGGGGATGTAGACTGTGTCTTTTAATAAGTGGTTAAAGGGCGCGCGGGGGTAGTCGTCGTGCGCGGATTCGGGGTCGAAGGGGTTATAAGTGCCCTGCTCGCCTTTGCGGCCTTTGTGCGTGACGAGCACGTAAAATGACTGGCCGTGCTGGAGGTTGTTAGAATGTACTCATGTACGCAACATGTATATATGAGCAGTGAAACATACCAGATGAAACGGATGACCCTTGTCGTCAAGGTTATTCACCACCATGTCCAGCCACCTCGTCTTCTCCCCCTTTTTACTCGCCTCAAACGCCGCTACCGTGAAATTCTGCAGCGGACTCGGCTCTTTTGCCAAATTCACCCACTCCTTCTCTTCGACCGCCAGCAGCGGCGGCGCAAACGCGTCTTTGACGATCCACGAGGAATGGTTAAACAGCCCGGCGGGGCGGTTCTGGTGCGTCGCGCGGTTGCGGATGGTGGTGTAGAAGACGGCGGTTTCGGCGGGGGATGTGGTGGCAGCGTCATCGGAGGAGAGCGCGACGCCGTGGACGTCGGCGAGGGAGAGCACATCCACGGCCTCGGCGCGCCGGGTGAGAGTGCGGGCGGCGGGGGCGCCATCGTCCAAGGGGAAGGACTGGATGCGGGTGAGGGCGTAATTTTTGAGCGGCATGTTGCTGCTTCTGTTAGCAAGTACACCAGAAAAGCACGATATGGAAAAGCATACCCAGAGTCTAGTTCAATTGTTAACGTATTGGTCGAGGCTTCACGGCCAGACTTGGCCGTCGTCGTCTTGTCCAGCACCACATCCAGACGTTCGCCGGGGTACAAGATGCCAAAGCCGGCGGCGGCTGCTGTAGAGTTATCAACCAGGCCGTTGCCGTCGACGGCCAGAGGCTCCATAGTGCCATGGTCGAGATGTAATGAGAAACCCGCCGACGCGCTAAAACCGTTAGCAAGAGAGCATTGTGAAGATATTATGATGGAGACGTACCCGGTGTTGACGACGCGCAGACGCACGCGATCGCCGTCGGGCAGATGGATGCTGGGCTTGGGCAGCATGGTGCAGTTGACGAGGCGGGCGGCGACGGCCTTGGAGCAGTTGTAGGCGCCAAGGCCGTTGATGAGGAGGGAGTCGGGGGCGGGCTATTGCTAATCAGCATAATTCACAAATAGAGCATGCAGACTAGGCACTCACCTCGTATCCAAAGTGGTCGGCCTTGTCATACCACTCGAGGACTCGAGGGGCCGGCCAGTGATACCAGTCGCCGACCAGCAGCAACTTTTCCTGCTCGTAGTTGTGGCGGACCAGGTCTGTTTCCGTCTCGTCCGGTCTGTGGATGACGATGCCGCCGTAGAGGCCGTCGGCGCGCTGCAGATGCGAGTGGGCATGGTACCTGACAATTAGCATTAACACGAGTACAGTGGGCAAAGAACGTACCAGTATGTGCCGTGCTGTTTGTCGTCGAGGGTGAAGCGGTAGGTAAAGTTGTGGTTGTGGGCAATGGCACATTGGGTGACGCCGACGACGCCGTCCATGGCATTTGCGCCTGGGTCTGTGGTGTTAGCAAAAGCCAACAGTCCTGTGGAAGTACAAGTGACAGATACCATTCATGCTCAGACCGTGCCAGTGCACGGCGATTCCGTCACTGTCGTTTTCGACGTGGTTAAAGACGTTAATCTCGAGCTCGTCGCCGGGTCGGGCCTCGATGACGGGGCCAGGGAATTGGCCTACACGCATTAGCCAGCTGTTGACCGGTTCCAAGTCAGCTGTGGGCTTACCGTTGATGAGATAGACCAGCTTCTCTACGCCGTCGGGCTCGCGCATCTCGCGGGTGACATTCCAGGTCATGCGCAGCGTCTTGGGTTCTCTCGCGATATGCTCTCTGGGGTTGAGGACGAAGCTCGTTTCCTGCGCGGGATCCGGGAGCGGCACGGTTGTGGTTGTGGGCGTCGGAATCGGTTCGAAATTATCAACACGTGTCGTTGTCGTTGTCGTTGTCATTTCCATTCCATGCTCTGGTTTGACATCATTGTGGCCGGTCGCGGGGATGATGGTGGGACTGCGGCTGAAGACTTGCAGCATGAAGAGAGAGAGGAGAATGGTAAAGAGGCCACTGGCGAGGGCGACGAGGGGCAGCCAGGGCCGGCGGGGGCGGTCGAAAGGAGCGTGCATGATGCCGGTTCGTGAGCGCTCTTGGTGTGTCGGCGATGGTTTGTCGGTGGTTTGCCTGTGAAGCTGCCTTTGAAGCTAGGCGGGCGGGAAGCGGGCAGTCATCGGCCGAGAGCGGGCGAGAGCGGACGCGGAGGTCAGTCAGGTTGCGGTCATGTGTAGCAAGGGCAATACGCTTGGATCTGCAAAGATGGATGGTAACGGGCGCAGACAAGGTGCAGGTCGGCGAAGAATGTGATGGCAGAGAGGCAAAATTGAGGACGCGATAGATCGAAAGAGGCAAGGTGTCGCATGTGGTGGTGTGGTAGTGGTAGTGGTAGTTACAGTGAACATTGACAGTGGCTGTGGTAGTGGTAGTTACAGTGGGCATAGAAAGTGACAGTGACAGTGGGCACAGTGGTTGAATGGAGCCGCAGGGGTGAGCAGTCGCAGTCGACTGTATCATGTAGAGCTTCCATTTCACCACAGAAAAATGGTATGCTTTTGAGGATTGGCTCATAATTTTCTAAACATTCGCTTGAATTTAATGATACCCATTCTTCCACATTGGAAAAATAGCTGCATCGTCCATCGCCGTCATAACTATACATGGTGCGGTTTGGTGCGTATAAGTAGGCAGTTTTGCTGAGCGTCTTGATGGCCACAGAAAAGTGGTGCGCGTTCCAAATTCGACCGCAATCTTCAATGTATCTTCCTCCTCGAAATCCTACGCCTTTTGCGGCAATTCAAAAATAGCTGCGTCATCTGCTTCCATCAAGAACTGTCGTACTGGGTGGTTTGACAGTGCGGGGACACAGTGCGGTGAGGCGCAGGGCTTCGGTTGGGGCGTGCGGGGCGATGATAGGGGAGATGAGACAAGATGTGCAGAGGGAACAGTGCGGGCCTGGATTTGTTTTTTCAACAACTGCAGCGATTAGGAAGGTTGTAGGGAATACAACTCCCAATTCAGCTATCCGTCTATGACTCTGCTGGCCATTACAATCAATACAGACCGATAGTTGACGGTACTGGCGCCATAATGCTGGTGCATCTAGGAACAGTGCAGCGAAGCGAGGCTCGGGGCTAACCCGATCTGGCAGGCCGCTACTACGCCGCGGCCATCGTTTGTCATGAATTCGGATTGACAGGCCTTGCCAGCGCACGAGACACAATTGAGGAACAGATTCGGGAAAGAAATGCCGGTGGCGTCAAGGCCACTTCCGATGTAGTCATTGTGCATTTTCTGATTCATCTGTGGACGTGCAGGGCACCGCTGTAGCCGTTGGTGGCAATCGAGATGTACGGACGATTATCGATAACGACACCTCAATCGATAGCTACAATTTGATCGATATCAACGGTTGGTGGCAGTGATACGGGAGATTCCAAGACGCAGACCTATCTAACTGTGGTCATAAATTATGAGCCGTCAACCGTCCCATTGTCCTGCTCACGAGACATTTTCCCGTCTTTGGCCGCAGGCTCATTAACCACCTGCAGCGCCAAGACGACCCCATCTGTCCAAAAGGGCAGCTGCTGTGCCGTAATTGGGGCGCCATGGGGCTTTTCTGGTCCGTGGCAGGGGCATCGCTCCGCAGCGATCCTGGCTAGCGCACGGATGCAGGGCTGCGGTGAACTGGTGACAGCCTGCTTCCTTTCCTCGCTTCGCTCGACGTGGGCCGTGAGAACAAATCGGTACAAGGCAAAAGGGATAATACATTGGCTTTTTTCTTAGTAAACTGCTCCGTTTTAGTTTGCTTTTACAGGTCATAGCTATGGACGCTAATTGACTCGCAAATGGGCACGTGTCTTCCAACCCGTAGAGTCAGTGCACAGTCCGACGCCGCCCGCACAAGGCACGCTCGCCATTCCTCGCACTGTCCTGCCCCTTGCCCGTTTGCTCCCTTTGTGCATTGTACCTTGTGCCTGTACAACATTCACCACCAACATCAATCACACATCACCATTCATCTCGTACATGCATATTATCAAACACATCATATCAAGCCTTCCTGCGCGCATCACTTTCTTTCTTCTTCTTCTACCATCAATTATCTAGCCAGACGGTGGAAATTGCACGCAGACAACCCCACGCCTTGCCATCCACAAACCGCGCTACTGCTGCTCACCCCGTCCACGCTAACGCCATCCACCATCATCCACGCTGCTTTACGAACCTCTTTTGCCTCGTTTTTCCTTTTCTCACCACTTGGCCCCCGACATTTGGCCCCGATATTGCGCCCAAGCCACGACCCTGCTTCTCTCGCCCGCTTCTCTCGCCCGCTTCTTGCCCGCTTGCCCGCGCTGCCCCTCCATCATCCACACCTCACGCATCGCTAGCCCGCCGCAGTCCACCCTGTGCCGACCCTCACCACTCGTCCGCCGCCCATCACATCACAGCAACACCGACAATTCGCGCTCCTCTCACGGCACACCTTTCCCGGCTTTCGCGACCTGACATTTCCTCGACCCTCATTCGTCCATTCGCCCATTATCAATGACCACGCAACACACATTCGATCCACTCTCGCCCACCGCTTAGCATCACCACCGCAAACCACACCCGACTAGTCCACATGATAGCCCGCCGATACCAAGCTCGCCGTTGAGCTGCCACAGCCCGACGCGCTGCCTGCGCTGCGACTGCCACTGCGACTGACATTTGCTTTTGGAACGTTGCACCAATCTGCCACCATCACCCGATCCCACCCCAGCCAATCCTCCCCTGCTGTGGTACCCGGCGCAAGATTGCTCCCGGTTATAACATCGCGTCCCCGTGTCTCATTTCCCCAGACGTTTGCTTCAACTTTTCCCTTTCATCCGGTTCGATTCCAAGTGCAGACACTTGACTGTCAATATGAGGTCAACCAACAGCCCCGCATGGGCCGCTCTCGCTGCCTCGGCTGTCCAAGCTACGTCGCTCGCCGACATCAAGCACATTGTCCTCTTTATGCAGGAAAACCGTTCTTTTGATCATGTATGTTAGCAATATCCATACAAAGCGTACCGTACGAACTGCGGCTAATTCTGTAGTACTTTGGAACCATGGCTGGTGTCCGCGGCTTTGGCGATCCCAACGTCCAGGTCAACGACGACGGTTTTTCCACCTTTCAGCAGTAAGTCAGCTCCCGTGTCGCACCCAACCGGACCCGGGTGCATCATCGCTAACCCAGCATGACAGGCAAATGACAAAACCTCAAAACGGAACACAAACCCTCACCCCCTGGCACATCAACTACCTCGGCGGCGAGTGGAAAGAGTCCACCGAGTGCATGGGCGGCGGCGACAACGGCTGGGATACCATGCACGAGGCATACAATGGTGGCCTCGGCAACAAGTGGACGCAAGCCGAAGCCTACAATGCGGATGGCGGCGGCTACTCCATGGGCTACTTTACACGCAACGATGTCGCCACTCACTGGGACATTGTCGAGGGCTGGACCGTCCTCGACATGAGCCACCAGAGCGTCCTCGCCGCCACCGACCCCAACCGAATCATGTGGATGAGTGGCTCCGTCAACATTCCCGGTTCCCCGACCAACCTAGACGGTGAAGGCGGCTTGATCATCGACAATGCCGCTACTCCCGGTAAGCCTCATTTCTGCTCGTGGTCCGTAGTAAATCACCATTACTACCGCAAACACGCTGCCCTTGAATCAATCCCGCTAACAGATCAGGCTGCGAACAACCCAAAATTAACTGTTTTCCCTTTGTCTGGAAGACATGGCCCGAATACCTCGAAGACGCCGGCATCTCCTGGCAGGTCTGGCAAGACTTTGACAATTTCGAGGACAACATGCTCGCCTACTTTGAGCAGTACCAAAAAGCCGCCAACGGCTCCGCCCTCCGCGAAAAGGGCAACTCCTACCCCGGCCTCGACGCCTTTTACGACGCCGCCAAGGCCGGCAGCCTCCCCCAGGTCAGCATCATCGTCGGCCCTCAGGAGCTCGCCGAGCACCCTCCCAATATGCCCATCGACGGCGCCTGGCTGCAGAAGCAGGTGGTCGATGCCATTACCAGCAGTCCTGCTTATAATGAGACGGTCTTGATTGTCAGCTATGATGGTACGTCCCCAACCATAAACACTACAAAAGATGCCAAATCGACAAGTGATGCATGGCCCAAGCCTGAATGGCACAGCCATACTCATGGCAGTCATTTTCATTGCGGCAATACTCCTACGACTTTGCATCAAATTATCCACCGTACCCCGCTAACACCTCCCAGAACAAGGCGGCTGGTACGATCACGTCGTCCCCAAAGTCGCCCCCAAAGGCACCCCCGGCGAGTGGCTCGACATCCCCTCCCTGGGCGGCGAGGTCCCCCTCGGCCCCGGCCCCCGCATCCCCCGCTACATCATTTCGCCCTGGACCCGCGGCGGCAACGTCTTCACCGAGCCCGCCGACCACACTTCCGATATCATGTTTGTCGAGGCCTGGGCCAAGGCCAGCGGCTACGACATGCACGTCGAGGCCATTACCAAGTGGCGTCGCGACCACATGTCCAACCTTGTCAATGCCTTTGATTTCCGTCAGGTATGCTCATTTTGTTCTTCTTTTTTTCCTCGCTTCGCTCGACGGCGGTCGCGAGAATACGCCCGTCAAGCTAGTTCAAAGGTGCATTCTTCTCTTGAAATATCGCTAACATCTCAGACTGACTACTCGGCCCCCCCAATTGCCAACGTCCGCATGCCTGAGGTTGACCCCGACAAGCCCTGGGACGGCAACCTCACCCTCGGCTCCCTCCAAGGCCCTTGGGTCGGCCCGGCCAAGTGTCTCCAGGAGCACGCCATTGGCAACCGTCCCCCGATCCCGTTCGGTGAGGAAAATGCCAAGCAGGACATGTCGGCGCTTGTCGAGGACGGCTTCAAGACGATGCGTGGCCAGCCCAGCGAGGGCCGCTACGTGGTGTTCCAAATCGACGACTTTGCACTGACCAACAACGGCGACGGCAGCGTGGGCATCGGCAACGGCAACGCCAAGCACGACAAGATTGAGCAGCGCTGGATCCTGCACGGCCTGGCCGACTATGGCAAGGACTTTTACCTGCAGTCGGCCAAGGACAAGACGTACATTGCGGCGGGCGGCAAGTTGACCAAAAACAAGAGTAAGGCTCAAAAAATCACCATTAATTACTACGCGAACGACGCGGGGTACACGCTCAGCGCGGGCAGCAAGGGCTCGTTGACGATTGAGGTGGGGGTACACGCCACGAGGGTGAAGCGTGCAGTCAACTGGAGTGGCGGCGGTACCAAATTTACAGCGTATGCTGTATCCTACAAGTCGTAACACGACTCCTCTCTGAGGCATCTTCTTACATCCGATATCATTTTTTCCATCATCCTTCTAGTCTCTGTTAAGACAGCCCTCCGGGCATTTGTGGCTTTGACCCACGCAGCATATGCGGCTTTGACCCAGCATTGCATCCAACCGCCAGGCATACGGCGCAGCCTGGACGAGATACACTGTACATGGCGTCTTTCTTATTATTTTTAGATATAGTATATATGGCATGGCATAGCTTGAAACATGATACCAATTCAAGATTTATCATTATCAATCCAGTGAATAATCTGCTCTCTTTTTTTTCCCCCTCGCTTCGCTCGACGTGGGCAGCGGGAACAAATCGGTACAGCTGCGCCTTTTATTTTTTCCCTTTTCCCCTCGCTTTGCTCGACGACAGCCAAGGAAAACAATGGTATGTAGGGACCACGTAGAACAGCACAGGTCGATGGATGCTCACGGCTTCCTTGAAGCGAGGCGAGGAGCAAAGAAACGAAAAAAGAGGAAGAGAAATGGGAACGATGCTTAGAGACTGGCAGCTTGCAAGCACGAAGAAGAGGAATAGCCCAGTGTACAGCAACAAGGTGTGGCAGGGCAAATATACGTGGCAATGTGAGTACGCGTGCTTGTCGGCAGCAGAGAGGCCGCGTCGTGACGGGCGGTGGATGGGCGTTGACGGGGCCGTGGTGCGAAGCGAGGAAACAAAGAGAGGAAAATGGATGATGCACGTATGGGAATATGAAATAAAGAAAAAGAATAGGATTTAAAAATATGTAATAAGGCATGCGCGCGTAGATACACATGGGCGACGTGAATGCGTGTGTCCCTGCGCAGTGCGGACACTCTGTGGTAGCGGATACCAAGTGGCGTTAATGGCCAACGTCGAGCGAAGCGAGGGAAAAAAAAGAAAAGAGAAGAAGGAGAAATATTGAGCAGTAAACAAAGGCAAATGGATTTAATTATATGATACGGTATATTAAGGCAAATACACATAGGTTGCGTGAATAGGCGTGTCCTCGCGGAGCGGGGACACTCTGTGGTGACGGATACCAATTGGCGTTGACGGTGTACGTCGAGCGAAGCGAGGAAAAAAGAAAAAGAAAAAGAAAAAGCAGTATTAGTGAATGAAACGTTCTAGAAGGAAAGGAAATATTAGATTTAAGCATGTATATAATACTACGTAGACTAAGCTACGTGCATTGATGGGGTGTGTATGGGGACGGCTCCTTGTCTCGGGAACGATCGATGTGCGATACGTTTCTGAAATTAATTTCAATTTCAGGTTTAGTTTGCATGGGGTTGTTTTCTATCTTCGGTGTATATTCGGTATTTTGCACCCGTCCAGCCTCGTGGGGCTGCATAGACAATGGTTGGGATTTTGTTTCATCTCGTTCGATGCGAAATGCAAGGTCAATTCGACGCAGCCAATCATGAACGGAACCGCGCTGGAGAAGGGTACGCTAGTCTTCGGTGCGCGCTGCCCACGTTTGCTTGGTGTGCTCTTTTCAGCCTTAAGTTGCGCCCGTGTTCCCCGAGCTTTTACATTCCCCGTTTTTTATAGAGAAAAAGTGTCACTGGCTTATTATCAACGGTCGACGGGTCTTTGTATACATCTTATTAGGGTTTTATATGGCATGATTCGGGGTTGGAGAGATTGGGGATGAGGACACCCCGGATTACCGGAGCGGAGGGGACGGCCGGGCTAGCGGCGCCGACAGCCGCGAGGGCCGTCTTGCACTCCGCAGTTTCGGAGGAGTGGATTGCCGAGTCGGCTATTGAACCGGACTGTTCTTGTCCTATTACTCTTCCCATTATCCTAACTACTGAATTATTGATGCATCTGCATCTTGAACATCATCGTACTATATATATATCCTGTGCTTATCTGATTCTTCGGGCTCCGCGGGTCTTTTCGTGTCACGGACCACGGGTGAGCCACCACGGATCGTCCAGCGTTCTGTTCTTCAAACATCAGCTTATCCTTCTTTTTTCTTTTTTTTTCTTTTCCTCGCTTCGCTCGACGTCGGCCTGTAAAACTGCCTCTATCTTTGAATTATTATTTATTGTAAAGATCATCAATGCGTATGTAGAGCATGACTCTTGCAGGGGCCAGCCCATGTCAGCCACGCACTAAAAAGGGCCGCTAGAGTTGCAGCTGTCAAAAAGCTGCCCCCGCTTTCTTCTCTTCATCTTCTGCCGAACCCCATCTTCATCTCATGCCAACGCTTCCATTTTCCTTCCTCACATTCTTCTTTTCACTTGTGATGGCCAAGCTTTCCTTTGACTCTCATACCTCAGTAATGCATCATTGATACACGCAACGTATCGGCAAACGCCTGCCACCGCCCACCATGCGCGCCATGCCCATCATCCGCAGCAGGACTGGCTGCTTCACCTGCCGCCGCCGCAAGAAGAAGTGCAACGAGGAGAAGCCCCTGTGCAGCGGCTGTCGGCGCAACCACCTCGAATGCACATGGCCGACGGAAAACAACAATACGCTGCAGACGCGCGCCAAAAACAGCAGCAGCGCCGCGACGAAGCCGGGAAACAGACCCCGCGCGGCGTCGGCGGCGGACAAGACCGATGCCAGCTCCGATACACACGCACGCAGCGACACCTATGCACGAGACCGCTCGCACTCGCACTCGTCGTCGGAAAGCAACCGGGATGTCGACGTCGACATGGCGACCGACATGCCCGCCGTCCCGCACGACCTCGCTGACATGCCGCCGTCGCCCGCCACCGAGCACGCCCAGATGTTGTCCTCCTCGTCGCACGCCCTCGTCTCGCACGCCACCATGCTCACCTCCCACCCGGACATGCTCATGCCGCCCGCCTCCTCCGACCTGCCCACGCTGCTCGCCCTCTCCCCCTTGTCTCTCCTCCCGAATCATGGTCGCGACTCGGCCGATCTGCTGTCGTACTACCTCACGCGCACCGCCAATTCCATGGGCAATGGCTCTACCGACGTCAACCCCTTCATCGCCAAGCTCGTGCCGCTGGCCTTTGCCAACCCGCTCGTGCTGCAGCTTCTCCTCGCGCAGAGCGCTTCCCATCGCCAATCCGCCGAGGCCGACACCACGTCTGCGCTGACAACCACGGAAACCGCACATCACTACTACACAGATTCGCTCCGCATGTTTCGCAACGTCGTCTCTGAATACGTCGCCGGCAAGGAAGAAAACACGCTCGCCCTCACCGTCGGCAGTTTGATCCTCTGTCTCACCGAAGTCGCGCGCGGCGACGTCCACGGCACCATCTTCGACCACCTACGCGCCTCCGAGTCCATGCTCAACCTGCTGCTCACGCGTCCGCAGTCCGAGATCCCCGACGACCTACCCGACTTCCTCGTCGAGTTCGCCATCCACATGACTGTCACCAGCCTCATGTCGACGGACCCCGCGCGCGGCACCGCCGCCCCGGAACTCAGCCCCACGATCCAGGCGCTCGCGCAGGGTCTCATTGCCAAGGGCTACGTGGGCCAGCTGTCGGGCTGCTGGCTCGAGCTGCTGCTGCTGATCCCGCAGGTGTACCACCTCGGCCGACGGATGCTCGCCGCGCGCACGGCTGGCGCCACTCCCGCCGCCGACGACATTATTACGTTCGGCATGCTGCAGGCGCAAATCATGGCCTACTTTCCCGACCCCGTCGTCAACCCGTACTCGCGCCTCGCCGGGCTCGTTTTCAAGCAAGGCGTGCTTTTATATCTCTGGAGCATCCTCGGCACACCGCACGACCCCGCGCCGTCCGCCTCTGCGCACGCCACGCTCATTGCCAGCGCCGTCGCCGAAGCGTTATCTTTATTATCACAATTCCCTGCCACGTTGCGCATCAACACGAGTCTGTGCTGGCCGCTCATGGTCGTCGGGTGCTGCACGACGGACGCCGATGCGCAGCGGGTGCTGCGCGCGCGGTTGCGGGACATGCACGCCACCATTGGCCTGGGCAACATGAAGGAGACGCTACTGCTGCTGGAGCACATGTGGACGAAGCCGCCCGAGGACGTGACGCCCTGGAAGTTGTCGGAGGTGATGCAGGAGCGGCAGGTCTGGATCTCGTTTGCGTGATGAATGTCTACGGCTTCCGGCCAATGATTCATGGACAACGAAACGACCTCACACGTGCTCATATAACATACGAAACGTTTTCATCTACGACATGATAAAGGATTTACCACAAATCACTATTATTCAAGTAGGTCCCATCTACACGGCCGCCGCTTCCTCGCCCTCAGCCGTGCGTCAGACGAACGTGGTGGCTGCGCAGCTTCACAAACGCGTCAAACCCACGCGGTCCCAACGTGCACCCCAATCCTGAATTCTTCCATCCCACCCACGCAAGATCCTATACCCAAATATTAGCTTCTTTTTCTTTTCTTCTTCTTTCTTTTTTTTCTTCTTTTTTTCCTCGCTTCGCTCGACGTCGGGCGGAAACTATTGATTGGTAGCCCCCGGGCTCAGGGTCTCCGAGGACACGCATATTCGCAATGGCCCACGTCAAGCGAAGCGAGTAAAAGAAAAGAAAAGCTGACTGGAAGATATAAAAGTGATAAAGTAACAGAGGGAAGAAATTTCAGGGCTTCGTCGAGCATCGCCTCCAGGAAGAAAGGGAGAAAGGCTGACGAGCGAAGCGAGGCAGAGCCCATGAAAGAGAGTGGAATGCCACGGCCCACGTCGAGCGAAGCGAGGAAAAGAAAATATGAAGAGGGAAAAGGGAGAACTCTCATAGCCCAAGTCGAGCGAAGTGAGGAAAGAAAACGACTTACCGGGTTGGGACAATCACATCTGTTGACAAACAGCGTGCCCACATCCACATCCTCACCAATCTCCTCGCCGCGCTGCACGTCCCTCGTCCATATACTCGCCGTGAGGCCATACTCATTATCATTCATCAACTGCACCGCCTCCTCATCGCTCCGCACCTTCATGACGGGAATCACCGGGCCAAACGTCTCTTCTGTCATGACGCGCATGCTGTGGTTGACATTGGTCAGGAGACGGGGCGCGATGTAGCTGCCGATTTGCGGTGGCGTCGTGAAGGAAGCGTTCGGGGGCGTGGCGTCGATGGCACCTTTGGCGACGGCGTCGTCGATGTGGGCTGTGATGGTCTTGACGGCGGCAGCGGAGATGACGGGCCCGACGGTGGTGGTTTGGTCGGTGGGATCGCCGAGGACGTATCTGGATTGTCAGCTGAGTTCAGAAGTGCGTTGAGAATATTCCGTTGCATCGAGTACTCGGCTGCAGGAATATGTAATTGCAGGAGAGTTCCATTACAAAGGAACTCAGTACATGTCAACTCACCCCTCCAATTCTTTTTGCAGCTCCGCCACAAAATCATCGTGCACATCCTCATGCACATATACCCTCTCAATCGCGCAACAGCTCTGTCCGGAGTTAAACACCGCCCCATCGACCACATTCGCCGCCGTCCACTTTAGATCCGCATCGGCCCTTACATACGCCGCGTCTTTGCCGCCCAGCTCCAGATTCACACCCATGACCCTATCCACCGTCGCCTGCTTCATGGCCAGCCCACCGGCCGTGGAGCCGGTGAAGCACACCTGCGCGACGGCGGGGTGCTGCGCGGCGCTCTGGGTGAGTTCGAGGGAGGCTGTGTTCAGGACTTGGAAGACGCCGGCGGGCAGGGAGGTGGAGGCAAATGCGGCGAGGAAGCGAGAGCCGATGAAGGGCGTCTGAGGGGAGGGCTTGAGGATGACGGGGCAGCCGGCGAGGAGGGCGGGGACGATGGTGTTGATGGTGATGAGGTAGGGGAACTGCGGAGGTGTGTTAGTATATAATAATGCGTGGATATAAAAGGCCTTTGAATGTAAAGTAATAATGACATAGCATGACAATACAGCCGACGTTGGTCAAGCTGAATATAACATGACAACGACATGAAGTATTCGCCAGCATGAAATGACGAGACGTATTGAGTGACGGTAGTACTTACATTCCACGCTGATACAATCAGCACCGGCCCAACCGGCTCCTGGCTCGTCCATCTCTTGAAGCCCTCTTCACTCTGTCCATCCATGTCCTTCAAGCTTTCGTCCGCAAGCTTGATCATATAATCCGCTCTTTTGCGCATCGTATCAATCTCCACGCCCGCAAACTTGGCCGGCCGTCCCATCTGCGCCGTCAACTCCTGCGCCAGCTCCTCCTTCCTCTCCGCCATGTGGTCGAGCGCCGCGGTGACCCATGCTTTGCGCTGCGAGAGGGTCGTTTTCTTGTATGTTTTGAACGCAGACGCCGCGGTGGCGAGGATGGTCGCGAGATCGGAGGGGGAAGCGCCGGCGTGGGTGAAGATGGAGGCGCCGGTGGCCGGGTTGATGGTGTTGATGGACATTTTCTATACAATGTCAAAAATATTCGATAACGGAGTACAGAGATTAGGAAAGAAGAGGAAAATGGAAACAGAGAAGAGAAGAGAGAGGGGAAGTGGGAAAGGCGGCGGACAGACAAAGTATAAGTCGTCCTTCTGTGGAGGGGAGGGCGCACCGCTGCCGCGAGCCGCTGTGGGACGGATGGGCTTCTCCACGGCCGAGCGCGGTTGGCGGTATGACAGACCTGCACATGTAATTGGTAAAATGAACTTTATACGTAATTACAAACATTTCTAACACTATGGTTTTAATTCTTTTGTTTTAGCTTCCGTTGAAAGAAACCTTGTCGCAACGGACCGAGCAAGATGTGTAGTGCATCTCAGCCACTCAATGAGTGGCGAAGCATTGTATTTCAACCAAGACAGCGCTTATACCAGCATCACCGAAGTATCAGTTATTTTCCCTCCTTGGCTATTGATATTTCAAGCTTTAAATGCTCTAAAACCTTTTATTTTTCTTCCAAGATGTATATTCTGACGTTACGCTCTGCTGAATAACACAATAAACACGAGTTAGGCGCTTACCCTATTGCGCGGCCGTTGGGACCAATGTAAAAACAAGTGCAAGACGCGCCCACTCCGCTTGCCGGATTCTTCTTAATCAAATGAATTCAAGTATATTGATGTCTTTTCTTTTTCTTCTTTGCCTCGCTTCGCTCGACGTGGGCCGCGACTTGCAGGCTCGCTGTCGCTCGCCGTGCCGTGGTGGTGTACATGGCACAGCGTAAAGTCAACATGGGCTTGGGAACATGTGTCCGTAAAAGGAGCTGGAAGACGCGCGGTCGACGAAGCATGGCGACGATTTGTGCGGTTCACGTTTCGGACCGAACGCAACAAGGGCGGCTAACGAAAGATAGAGGGGCGCGTCTGAGCGAGCGCAAGCAGAGGTCTCACGTTTGATTTATTCGTGGACAACCCAACGGGCGCTTGCATATTCCAGCTTGTACATGCACTAGTTGAAGTTTGTTACTTTCGCTGTTGGTAGGTGTAACCCGACGTTTCCGGGTTATTGCCTTGCAGATGCCTTGGAGCTCTCTGCACAACGGTCGCTGCGCCGGCCGCCAATGCCGGCACATCCTCTGATATGTATCTGGCCCACTCTCTCTCGAGCTGCCTTCATCCGTAGGACTTGTATTACCCATCATATCCCTAATGAGATAGAATGTATATGATAATGGTTGAGCTATGGTGTATACGGCTTATAGAATTACCAGCACAGAATCGGCTCCCGGAAGCACACTTCCCACTCGGTTTCACCCGACTGCCAAAATTCTCGTAGCTTCTCTAGCATCTTCAGTTTTTGCAGAGGCGATAGAGGCTGCTTCCACATCTTGTATAGAAGGTTGGCGACGCATTCTCGGTCCTGCTCGCCCGCCTCCTCCGTCGCCGCTGCCACACCCGCAACGACCAGAGGCCAGTAGATGGCACTCGTGTGTCGGAGCGTGACGTCAATCTGTCTTGCGAGTGCAACCAAATTTCGCCGGTGTTTGTGGCGCAGCTCGTTGTATGCATCGGGATTCCCGCCCGCTGGCGCAGCAGAGAAAAATGCCAGGACGGCAGGTCGGGGGAGGGTCAAGATAGCAAACAGCCGCACCCCGAATTGAAAAACTGAAGCGATTGGGTAGGAAATTTTCTGTGTGGCAATGTAGCCTGGGTGCGAGAAAACCTCCAAGTCGCAGTCATCAATACTTGTAAAAATTTCTCGTACACTGGAAGCCAGAGGCTTGTCCAGGGCATTACCAGCGGCGATTTGGTAGCGCAGTCGATTAATTTTGACAAGGACCATGATTAAATTTAGAGGGATAGGGAGGCTAGGATTTAGGTCCCATGATAAAACTCGCTTGAGGCTATTGTCACAGTAGGAATAGTAGCCAAGCTCTTGCTGGCTAGCTGGACATGTTGTGTCGGAGACGATTGCCAAGCTATGCGAGGCGTGCTGTATTAGCATTTGCTTTTAACCGCAGCTGCTTTTGATCACAAAACTCACCGCAGTAGCCAGCAACAGGCATTTTCTTTATAATGGGGGTTGGTAAGAACGTCGAGTCCACCCATATAGTCGATATAAGCAAAAGCTCCCTTGAGATGAGTCCGCGCGGTTGACGTGTCTAGGGAAGACACACTGACGATGAGTGCGTGAAAGCCGTATAGTATCGCATTATACTTCTTGGTTCGAGCGTTGGCAAACTTTTCATTCAGGGCCCTAATTTGAAACAGCACAACTTCCAGCAGCTTCTGCCACAAGTCGGCACAAGCAGGGTCGACGTCTGGTCGCATTAATGTGTCGGTTCGCTTGCACTCGAGAAGAAATCGAGTCTCTGTCATCTTGCCGATGAAAAATGGTGCCATTGTGCTGAAACGGCTGAAATTATGCTGCTGCATGGATGCGATATCTGTCGCCCAAGCGGGGATCACAAACTCAGAGACTGGAAGGTATTAATACAAGCAGTATTTGGTACGCGGGAAATTCAAAGTGTCATACAAAACTTCACAGCCTCCATCATCGCCCAGTCGGGAGGGTCAGCCTGGCGAAGCGGCGCCAACCTCTCGTCAGGGCTCGATTGCTGCCCAGGCGGTTGCCAGTCGAGTGCATAGCGACAAGCGCGTCGGCCTGCGACGCACCGCGTGCAGACAGGGCGTGTCTCGTCGCATTTTAGATGGCGCAATCTATCATTCAGTTAACATGGGAAATGAAACAATGGGTAAACTATAGAGCGTCATAGCAACCGGCAAGATGCGCAGCCTGTGCGGACCCTATGAGTCAACGCTCGTCGCCTTGGATTGGTGGCAAGATGGGAGTTCATCTATGGTGCCGTGGTGATATAATGAGGCGAAACGATGAATTAACAAGGTGAACAAGTATACACGTGTCAACGGTTGAAGATTGCTGGGGATATGTAACTAGCAAGTTAAACACCAGGCTACCAAGATGCATCGTGGCGATGTGCCATTACGCTGAGGCTGAGTCCCAGTAAGGACATAGTTTGCGACAGCCTTCCTGCAGCATCATCGGACAGCCTTCTTCCGCCTCACCGGAATCGCCGCGGAACGCCCCCAAACAAGAACAACCTACCCCAATTCCCCATTTACAACTCCCCAGGTCCAATTACTCCAGCCCCCAGTTCCCCTCATTATTATCTATTATCGTTCTGTCCCATCGCACCGGGCATTTCGTAACGCTTTGCCAGGGACCAATCACACGCGTCTTGCTTATCTCGGGCGCTCACTAGTAAGACCCCTCAGCCCACTTATGCGCTGCGTAACAGCAAGGTTAGGCGGCTTCTTATCTCTGGCAGCAGCAATTCATAGAAACAAGTACTTTGTATATAGTTTATTGTATTTTACTTTTAAAACGCCCAGACCCTGTTTTTTTAATGCATAGTAAACTCATCGCTTTCATGCCGTGTACAAAGAACCGAACACCATCATCCCGACACGATCGACTGCCCTTGGTGAGGGATTTTCACTGGACTACGATTATGCCGCCGCCCGCTTCGCCGACAGGAAAAATCCGCAGACCTTGGTCGCCAGCATCTTGCCGCAGTGCGGCCAGGTCACGCGGCTCATGGCGTCGGTATACATTTGCTCGGTGAATACGCCAATCGAGTATCGCCCCTTGAGGATGAGCGTCATGGTCTCCTCGTCAAATTCGGGGTGGCCCTGGAACGACAGCAGACGGCCGGGCTTGATCATGCCGTGCACGCCGCAGCGCGCCGAGCTACCGATGCTGTCGACGCCGGGCGGCAGCATGGTGACTGCGTCGCGGTGGGTTTGATGCATGTGCTGACTGGTCAGCTTGACTCATCCAAGGAGGGGTGAGGAAGGCAAAATACTTACAATAGATGGCACGCCGAAGAATTGTCGACCGGCCGCGCTCAGATCAATCTGCGTCACCGAATTCTCCCAGCCGCCGGGGCTGACCTCGACACGGCCACCCAGCGTGCGCGCGATAATCTGGTGGCCGAAGCAGATGCCGACGACGGGCTTGCGCGAGTTTTTGAAAAAGTCTGTGAGGTAGTCGACGAGGGCGACGATCCATGGCAGATTGTCAAAGGCAGTGTGTTCTGTCCAGTCAGCTTCCATGTGTTCCTTGTCCTTTCCGCGCGGGCACCAGGCACTCACTGCTTCCCGATATCATCAGGCCGTCGAAGTCCTCAAACACCGGGTAGACGTGCGCGTTGACGACATCCCACTTGGTCACCTCGAGCTCCGTCCGCGCGTCGGCGCCGGGCAGCTCGCGCATGCCGTCGGCCAGCAGCGCGTGGAACATGTCGCCGTACGAGCCCCGAAGTTCAACTACGCCCGGGAAGGGGACATCGCACTCCAGCACGGCGAGACGGAACTTGGCCATTGTATATTTGTATGGTGGGTATGCTTGTGTGGGTATGCTTGAATGGATGTGAGGTACAGTACTCAAGACGGTATGCAGATGGGATGCAGATGGGATGCAAGATGTGATGGCTTCTGGAAAGAAAAAAAGACGAAAAGCTCTCCTACGACAGAGTCTGCAAAGAGGGGAACAGGATCCAAAAGAAAACACACCAGCCAGCACCCAGCAAGCTCTCCGCTGCCGCTGTCCTCGAGCGTCCCCCTCCACGTCCCTCCCCTCTACGCTTCTCCAACCCGTCCGTCTACGTCAAGCGCGAAATCCCATGACCCGGGACCCATGTCCGTCCTGGCCGTAATCTCACTGTGTTTACCTGCTCGCTGGCTTGGGGACTGGGCTTGCGACTCCGCACAGAGCGGTGGCCCTTGATGGCCGGCGCAGAGTTTTCCCTTTGGACCACGCAATATCTGTGACCTGATGGAAACCCATACCCACGCACGCTGCTCTTGATTGGATACGTGGTGTGCAAAATGCTCTCCACCGTGCCGTAGCAAGCTAGACCGGCTGGTGCTGGGTCCGTAAATCCCCGCCCAATGCCCGCCCTCCGGTCCCGGCGGCCGGGTTTCGTAGCATCTTACGCTGTCTTACTGCAGTCCTTTGTTCTTTCGGTCCCAGCAGCGGGTCACGTAGTGAAAGTTTTGTCTGGAATCTCGCTCTTGGCAGTTTATGTGGGCGCTGCTGTTCTGGAAGATGCGGAACCAGAGGAGAAAAAAATCTTGAATCCATCACGCCCACCGGTAGCTGCCGAAAGTGGGCGCTGCCAAATTGCAAGAAGAAAGTTTTCCCAACGGCCCGAAACTTTGGCCGACAACGGCAATTGAGGTTCACGTACAAATTTTCTCTCGCATTGTCTCGAATGCGCCGGGTGGAGTGATCCCACCGCTTTGTTGAGAGCATCCTTGTCCATCGCATCGGATCATCTGGTGGGAGGCTACGTCAATGCTGAGTCAAATTAGCAAATAGCTCAGGTGACTGTCTCTTACATGAGCCTGTTAGTCACTGAAAAGACACCAGCGTCTCCCCGGCGCGGGGAGCCCTGTCTAGCCTCAACTCTGGCCAGGTCGTCCCAAGATATAGATGCAATCTGCACGGTTACACTTGCACGGGCCGGGAGATTGATAACACGCTGCAGAGGGTTGGGGGAGTTGCTAATCTGCAGTGCTAGGATCACAGCCAAGTGGAGGGCCTGCCAATCCATAATTTCCTCGGCGCGCATAGATTGCCCATTGGTGCACTCGATGATGCATTGAGGTACACTCAATTGCGCACACAATGGTGAAATGTCTAGGTCAATTACCGCAAGTTATTTTGGATGCCGCATTATTGTCATCTGACCCTGCAATTGCCCGTCGGCTTGCCCACACAGCGCAGTCGTTGGGCTGCGCTCTGAGCGCCCGCCGCTAGCCACGTTTGCTGGTGGTTTTGGGTCTGTTCGAACTGACTTAGCAACGGGTCGTCGTTTCATGGGACATCCGACAGAGAAATAGTCAGAGCCAATTGCAAGATAGTGTCTTGATCTCCCCCAATATCATGGCCAATGGCCTCGACAGGATGGCAAAGGACAGATTTTACGAATGCCCGTGACTATTTGCCAAGACCTACACGAGAAGCTAGAGTCTGGCTTGTGTCTACGTCACCCTCCATCACAAATGTAAATACGTTGCAAACTTCGTCATTTTACCACGCAACAGCATTGGCAAAAAAGGCAACTGTCTCAGGTGCTTGCAAGAGTTGCCTTTTGTCGGTCATTTGACGACGGGCATATGCATTCCCTCCCTGCTTTCCGGGATGAGATGCCATTCGCCCAGCACATCGCCCGACATTCCTTCCCTGCTTTCCGGGATGAGATGCAACTCGCCCAGCATAGCGCCCGACACAGCCGCGCTGTTGGAACGGCGCCACGTCCGACTTGGGACAGGGCAACTTCACTTGCGCCTTTTGCAATGTGCCCTTTGTCGATCGCAGAGTCACAAGGAAAGAGTCACACACCAAAATATGTTCGTCCAAGCAGCCATTCCGAGTTCTGTCCGGAAGTTAGCGCGCTCTCAACACTGCCACACCCGTTCCATACGGTGCTCAGCCTCGCCCAACAGGGCGAACTAGTTGCCTGGGGGCTTCGTTCTCAGCCTGACTGACGCCTTTTTCCCCATCTTCCAATCGCAAGCGGCGCAACATCTTCCAGGCAGCTTTGCTGCACCGTAGGCTGTTTTGCAAATTAAAAAATTGGTGGGTGGCTTCCACTGAGGGGCAGTCGTTACGCCGTGCTGACGGCGTCTTTCTGACTGCGTCCGCTCCCTGTCCAGCTCCACGCTGTGCGACGCACCTTCGAGAAACGTGCCGATGCCACTGTAACACTTGCCCTGGATCGAAACTCAATTCATGCGGGTGAACCTGTTCCTCAGCTGCGGCTGCGCTTGTTTGTGCAACCCATCCCGACAGAATGTTTCCGTTTCGGCCTTGTTCCTGGCCGTCGCCCTGCGCTCGTATGCGACCAAGAAGTCTCCGAGAGGTGGTGTGATGAGAATAATCGCCCAGGCGCAAGGCCTCCAGAACTCTGGGAGCGCCGCGCAAAGTGCAGGCTGCAGCGGGGTTGAGCGAGGGAGGCGCCAAACATATGCCCAGTTTGGGCCCTGACGATCCTCGAGGGTCGAATCACCGCGCAAGGCCGAGCTGCGACCCCGCCAGCTGAAGAGGGACAAATGTCCTTTCTTAGCACGGGGCGACGATTCTGACGCCATTGTCCCTTTTCCGTTCAATATAGACGGCTATTTGGCCCCCCCATTGGCCCTATGCCTTTGACTAGTACCCTGGCTGCGAGGCTGCAGGTGGGACAACGCCTCGCATAGGCTAGGCCAGGCAACAATTGTGAGAGACTCGGAAGCAAAAACAACGACGCCATTGGTGCAAACAAAATGAGCCAAGGGGTCGGCCTCGCCGGCGGATGGTCAAAACGATCTTTCTAGTCCTCTTTGAGGCAGACTATCACCTTTCCAGCTCGTCTAATGCTTGTCGTTTTGCGTCCACCTTGTCTGCACCTGTCCCAATCGAGGCTGTCTTTACTAGTGAGAGGGCTGTGCGCGAACCAGCTGGTTCGCGAGGCGAGCCACGAGGCCATGGAGCCAGAGATGTGTATATAAGTCCGGGGGAAGAACTTCGTGACTTGTTTCCGTTATTCTTCATCACACCAACAAAAATATTCACAGATTACTACCAGAAACAACTACACACACACACTCACACTCACTCACACACACTCAAGCAACCAACTATATATGACTGAGCAACACATGGCTACTCAATCCCTCGACGACAGCGTGGCGACGCTCGTCACAAAGGACGACAACCAGCATGCCAAGGACCTGCTGAACACGCCGTCCAAGGCCTCGGCCGGCGTGAGCTCTGGCACCGCCAGCGTCGCAGAGCCCTCCACGCCCGAGTCCGCCGGCGATGGCACAAAGGGAACCGGCGGCAACCCCGGCTGGCCTCACTTTGACAAGGACGGCGTTGTCACGACGCAGGGTGATCGTGGTGGTCCTGGCTGGCCACACTTTGACAAAGCAAAGGACGGAGAGGTTACGACACAAGGCGATCGCGGTGGTCCTGGCTGGCCTCATTTCGACAAAGCAAAGGATGGAGAGGTTACGACACAGGGCGACCGTGGTGGACCTGGCTGGCCTCATCTTGACAAGGCCAATGGCAACGATCCAATGGGCGACCGTGGCGGCCCCGGCTGGCCGTCACCAGCCAAGCTAGACGGCGGCAATGGCACCACAGGCAACGGTGGCAACCCCGGATGGCCATCATCCAATCCAGATGACGGCCATGGCGGCAATAGCCCCAAGGGCACCGGTGGCAACCCCGGATGGCCATCACCCAATCCAGAAGACGGCCATGGCGGCAATGGTGCCAGACCCCTAGATGACGGCCATGGCGGCAATGGTGGCAACCCCGGATGGCCATCATCCAATCCAGATGACGGCCATGGCGGCAATAGCCCCAAGGGCAACGGTGGCAACCCCGGATGGCCTCACTCTGACAAAGCACAAGACAGCAACGGCATGCAAGCCAGGACCGCTGACGCCCCCGAGGGAGGACAGCCGCCTCCCGGCGTCCACTTCGGAATGGAGCGCAATGTGCAGGCCATGTCAGGA
>PHFE01000069.1:37764-102932 GCA_002796755.1 Paracorniculantispora psalliotae | reverse complement strand
TGCACCTCGCCATCGACCGCAATGTCAAGCCCTTGACCGGTCAGCCCCCGCCCGGCGTGCACCTCGCCATCGACCGCAATGTCAAGCCCTTGACCGGTCAGCCGCCTCCCGGCGTCCACCTGGCGACGGAGCGCAACGTGACCTCGACTGCCCCAGGTAGCGGCAATGGACAGCCACCTCCCGGTGTTCACCTCGCCACAGACATTCACACGATGTCTGGCCAGCCGCCTCCTGGTGTGCACCTCGCCACAGACATTCACACGATGTCTGGCCAGCCGCCACCTGGTGTGCACCTCGCAATGGACCCCTTGGGCGACTCTACCAGGGACGACATTATGCCCACTGATGAGCCGAAGGGCGACTCCACCAGGGACGATCTCATGCCCACGAATGAGCCGAAGGGCGACTCTACCAGGGACGATCTCATGCCAACGAATGAGCCGAAGGGTGATCCTACCAGAGACGACCTCATGCCCGCGGCGAAGGGTGATTCTACCAGGGACGACATCATGCCCGCGGCGAAGGGTGATCCTACCAGGGACGACATCATGCCCATGCCGGCCATGGGCAAGCCGGACCCCTCGACCACCCGGAACGCCTAGGAATGCGAGGCTGAGAGCACGACAGCACGGGACGAAGCCGCAGCCTTTGCGTCTCTGCCGCGCTGGCTGCGCTCAGCCTATACGTATCCTCGCCGGGAGGAGTAGTGCGGGACCGCACAAAGGATATATGTTATAGTATGAATTGGACTTATGTATTTAGAAATGATCTTCGCGAGAACAGGACTGTTTAGTATAGTGTATAGTTTCATTTGAATACAATCTCGACTAACAAATACCGATTTTTGAGTGATGTTTATTATAATGACCCGTAGTGAGACAATTGTGATAGAAGCTTGTCTTTTGCTTTTCTAAATCAGTGTTTACGGTGCTGGGCTTTTTGGTCTGTGAGCTTACTTTTAGTACTGCCCTCCCTTTGTTAGTCTTTATGTGTCCACAGACTCAACTCTCAATGTGGCAGCACACTGCCATTACCTCTATGCAGCCAGTATTAATATTGAAAAGATACCGATATTAATTTGTAACTCGGCTCTTTTACACACGGCCTCTTTTTAATTCCCATCATGCTTGCTTGGTGCAAAAAACTGTACCGCTGCTGGTTACGGTGTCCAGGAGACCCGCCTAGACGCTATCTGGCTTCACGCCAAATTTTCTCCCACCATCAAGGTCCTCTGCGCCGCGCCACTCGCTTGGCACTGACAGAAAACGGCCTCAAAATACGCTTATTTAAAACTCAATTCTCCTCCATACTTCATCATGGTGCAGCGTGATGATCTCCTGCCCGTGGCTTTTGGCGGTGTGCTGATCGCGCTGGTCATGATGCTCGCGCTGCCATTTAACCTGCTCGTCTTTGGCGCCGCCGCGACGTGCCTGCTCGCTATCTTTGGCACATTTTACGGCAGCGACGCCATGGGCAAGGTGCATTCGGCCGTTGCGTCGACGCAAATCTTTGCGGAACAGATTCCGGTACGTTGAGCCCGTCTCGCGGTGGTGTGGCGCGCGCGCTAACCGGGGGGTAGTCGCAAACTACGCACGACTCGGAGGACGCCATTGACATGCTCGAGGGCTTCAAGCGCGCCCAGGAACCTATCAAGGGATCAAGGCATGAGGCGGAAAAAGAGAGATTGATGCAATCGCTGCAGCGCGACCGCGACTGGTCGTCGACGCACCCGCGACACCGCCTCCTGGACGCGCTGTTCGGCTTCCAGAGCTACTACGAGCGCCAGCAATCCGAGCTGGAGCGCTTCCGCGGATTATACAAGCACGTAAACCGCAAGCATAAGACGGTAAGGGTGATAGCTCATCATGGCGAATGAAGCTAACTTTTGTAGCTACTGGACCTCCACATCCAGTACTCGTTCAAGTTTGACCGCGTCGACGAGCATCTCGCCCTCAACCAGCTGCTCTGCGATAAGATTGTGCAGAACGCGCTGGCCTACTACCGCATCACGCCCAAGGAGCTCAAGAAGCACGGTGCTGAGATCGTCTCTTCGGGAAAGCGCGCCGAGAAGGCGTCCGTTTCGCAAGCCCTCAAGCACTACGTACGCGATTGGACGACGTCCGGCACCGACGAGCGTGAGGAGACGTTTGCCGCGCTGCTCGGCACGCTGGACGAGCTATTCCCGCACCGCAAAGAAAACGAAACGCCAATACGTGTTCTGTTGCCCGGATCCGGCCTGAATCGTCTCGCGCAAGACGTCGCAGGGCTGGGCGGCTTCCAGGTTACAGCCAACGAGTGGTCCGCGTACATGAATGTCGCCTACCGCTTCCTGGAAACTTTTTCGGCCCCCAATGCGTCAGCTTTTCACCCGTTTGCCGATACCTGGTCGCATCACATTACGGAGAGCGACATGATCCGCTCCATTTCTTTCCCCGACGTCGCCGTTGATCCATCCAAGGTCCTGCTCGTCGAAGGCGATTTCACCTCCATATTCAACCATGAGGCCGGGTCTTACGATGTACTTCTGACATACTTCTTCATCGACACGGCGCGCAACCTCATGACATATTTCGACACCATCACGAAGCTGCTCAAACCTGGCGGTTACTGGATCAACCTTGGGCCGCTGCTCTACGGCACCGGGCCTATGGTGCAGCTGTCGCTGGATGAAATCATCTCCGTCACGGAGACGATGGGTTTCGAGTACCTCGAAACCAACGAAAAGTATGGCACGCTTACCATACCGGGGCGTACCGTGCGTGGCATGCGCGCCGTGTACAGCTTCAACGACAAGGCGCTCACGACGAGCGCGTACAAGGCGCAATTTTGGGTAGCACAAAAGCAGTAGATTATAGGCAATGAATTTTATTTACGTTTTTTCTCTTTAAATGTATCTTGTAAATTATTGCGCCTTCACGCCGGCATCGCCGACGGGCACAATGACCGTGTAGCTCATGGGGTTGTGTCTCGGCTGCACGCCCGTCGTCAGGAACAGCGGCTTCATGCTGCCGTCCTTGGCAAACACCAACTGCGGGCGCTCACGACGCAGAAACTGAATCTCACTTCCATCATCATACTGCACCGTCGTGTCAAATGCCAGCGAGCGCTCCGAAAACGTTCACGGGCCGGTGTACTCGCGCGCGTACGCGTGGCGGCCGACCTTGGGGCCGTTGCCGAACCCGCCCTCGGGCTCCAGCGAGTGCGTGAGGATGTGCCAGTTGCCGCGCTTGTCCCGCCAGATGAAGGGGTCCTCGTTGCCCTGCGTAAAGATGGGGTCCGCCTGCATCTTGGTGTACGCGCCCTTGTAGCCGTCCTTTGCGACGGCAATATTGATTTGCTCCGCGCCGCCGCAGTCGTACGGGCATCCACGGTAGGCGAGCAGGATAGCGTCCGTCTTGTTCCCGCAAGTATGCAGCGGGAAGGCGGACGGGTTCGTCACGTCGGCATCCCAGTCTTCATTATCCTTGCCCTGGAAGATTTGACCGACATCCGTCCACGTCTTCAAATCCTTGCTGCTTTTGAGCGAGATGCCCGACTCGCCGTTGTTCTTATTCCCCGGACCGCACGTAAACTGCTTACTGGAGCACTTGTCCTCCACCACCTCCGTCTTGCAGCCAATGTAGTACATCAGATACTCTTTATCCGCCGGGCTGTACACCACGGTCGGGTTGTGCGCAAAGGTGCCCTCGACCTCGGCGGCGAACGTATAAGGGCCGGCCGGCCCGTCGCGCGACTCGGCGCGGATGATGCGCGAGTACGGCGCCCAGTAGTCGAGGCCGCAGCCGTGGGCGAATTCCGCCGCGACGAGGTGGTGCAGGTTTTTGTCCTCCGGGTCCGGGATGATTCGCGAGCCCCAGGAGGATGTGCCCTCGGCGGTGCGGTTGTAGCCACCGTCACGCTTCGCCGGGCGGAGGTCGAGCACGCCGCAGTCGGCGCCCGTCCAGCCGGCGTCGCACGCGCAGGCACTGCCGGCGTGGCAGACGCCGTTGAGGCTGCAATCCTCGTCGGTCGCGCATCCGTTCGCGGCGGCGAGGGATGTGAGCGCGAGCACGCGCGGGAGCGCCAGACGGGCAGATTTGAGGAAGCCCTTCATCATGAAGCGTTGGTTGACCGAGTCTGCGGCGTCGAGGAAGCTGGTCCAGGTGGAGGAGAGGGTGAGCATGGTGGACAGCTCTGGCAGTGTCAATGCGGGGAAGCCGCACTTTTATGACGAACTTTGGCAGGGTAGCAGTGCCGGAAGAATACGTCCCGGGCGTCGATGATGCATCAGGCAGTGCGAAGCGTGGATTCAAGTCTCGTAATCGCTCATTTAGATGCATGGGGTAGTCGGTGGGGGAAAACCCGACGGCTAATTTCCTCGCAGGTGTCCTTTGTCCGAGGCACAGTATGTGGACCGACGGATGATCTTTGGGACAGTTTAGTCTATGAAATGGAGGCCTGTCTCTTATTTTTGTATTCGCAATGCTTCTAACTGTTCCAATGTCGTCTGTATCGTGGGTGGCGCACTCAGCTATCTTGGCTGCTGCTATCGGCTATGTGTGGAGGCGTCGAACTACTGAAGTCTGTGAAGGCTGCGTAGACCGAAACGGCAGCTTATGACTTCTAGACATAATTGACTGTCCATTATTTTCTGACATTTTTAGTACCTGCATTCTTCCATCAGCACACGGCCCCGCGAGAGTGCTTGCCTCGCCAGCTCGGTACCCGCTGCAATAAGCAGCGGTACTCACTGCTGGCACTTGAACTGGGCCCAATATATGATCGGCGCGACAGTACCTCGTTTGATGCACAAGTCTCTAGAAAGCCACGTTCCTAGCCCTTAACCATATCCTGTATCGCGTAAACTAGACGATAAAGACTACCCATTGCATTGTGCAGATAACCCTTGATGCTGTTTTTGCTTGTCTCGGTACCGGATGAAACTCGCATGCGTTTGCCTTGCGACATATGCATTGCTATCCTGACACTCAAATGACCCGATTCATGCAGTACGTCGCAGCGATCTGCATGTACGTTTTACCAACCCGCTTCAAGTGAAAAGCGCAGGTGGTTATGCAAGGAAAGTCAGTGTGTCGCTGTCCTGAGTTCAGTTTTCGGGGGGTTGGCGCACCCATTTGTGGATGCGTGGATCAGCCAATAACTTTACTTCATTTATCTATTGTGTGGAACACACTCTATTTTAGCGATTGCATCCTTAATTCTCTTCCAGTGTTTTGTGCCGGTGAAGGCAGTTAGCCAATAACCACCGTGCGTATCTTTGCCAACAATAACCATGATATTGGAAAGGTATACCCCGCGAAAGCAGCTTTGTACATAACTTGGCCTCCCGAGCTCTGTGGACAACACCGCGGCACTGCGCTTAACACATGCTGCGGAGAAATCCAAATGGAACAAATTCGCCTTTGACCAATTGGAGCAGGTGACCATGCGCATTGTGGGGTTTCCAAAAAGCGGAGGAAGCTTGCCTGGTGAGTTCCTCCATAATGAAGCGTAGGCCTCAACTTGTTCTCGGCGGCGAGATTCAACGATGCACTGGCGAACTTGCCGCGCAATGTGACTCAATGGTTTACTCAGAAGGTCCTTAGCAGGGATCAAGGTGCTGGCAAGGCCGACCGCATTCGAGAGATATGGTCTCCCAGAGGGAAGCAAGTTGCCCGCCAGTGTAGGTCGCCAGCCAACAGCGTTAGCTAAATGAACGAGTTTCTTGGAGCCGGTTGGGTAGTGGGAAATATTCATCTTCGCCCACCACGCGCTAAGGACATCACCCTCACTTATAAAAGGATCGTCAATCCCCGGGACGGTGTTGCGCAGCTCGTGCAAGGCATTCTCTCGGAGGCTCTGTATTACCAGGGCGGGCACGTATATCATTCGACTTTGCTGCTTGGAGAACATGATCTCGAACAAAGTTCGGCAGAAGAAAATCAAGAGGCCGAACCACGATAACTGCGACTTCGCTAGCGTGTAAGGCTCAGCGGGAGACCGCCCAAGCTCAGCCAGTGAGTCTTCCGTTGCTGTAATCGGCCTGGGTATCTCGCTGCTCGGTTCCTGAACTATCAACGACCAAGCATGGAGAAACTCACCAAGGCCCATTGTATCAAAAAGTGAATGTGGCCAGCTCAAAGTCATAACAGTCGCATCATTGAATGACGCAAAGAAGACACCCAGCTGTGGTTCATCCAATTTTAGGTATTGCCCGAAACTTGTCGGCGTACCAGAATGTAGCCAGAGAGATTGAAAATCGTTCGGGTCAGCCATCACGGCTGGCTCTGATGTTATAGTTGGAAATTTGGACGCCACAGCGTGATCTGCTATAGCCATGTCATGCTGCGCATGGTAGTATCGGAATGCAGATCGATCTTTAGTAAACCTGGTAGGGATATGATGCTCCAGGCCACCTGTTTTCTCCTGATGATTGTCATAAGCTTTTTAAAATCACATGCATTCTCTGCAGCATACATTGCGTTTCAATCTGGCTCCAAGTTTATTCCAACCATCATTGATAGTCAGCAACTCAAGACCGTGGCGTAACTTGGCAGTATCAAGTACATCGGGGAAGAGAAAGGTGGTATATATGAGTGTAAGCCGCTTTAGGACTGCACTGTCAAACATGCCCAGCGGTATAATCTTGTCGCTTGCTTCCACTGGCTGCCGACTAGTGCCGTTCGTGATGTTGGACATTTTCTCGAATGAAGAGTTGATATGAGAGATTTGCGTTTATCGCTGGGGCTTAGTCAAACTATACGAACACTTTAGGCTATATATCAAGTTTGTGCCTTTGTATCCAAGGCCGCTTAGGTTTTGAACCATCTTTCACAAGCCTCTCCGCCCTAGGAAGACTTGTCTAGACTGTACGCAGCTGTGAGGGGGGTTTTCCGTTCCAAGAGTTGAAGTGGGGAGGCTGGCAAATCATAACCTAAAGTTCATAGTTTCACAAGTCATTTCAAACTTTATAACAAGCCGTGACAGCGGGTCCAAGCGTGCCAAGAAGGCATGCGATGTGATGGTACAAGCATGTATAAAGGGATTGCGGCTTTAGATGACGTGGCTGTTGAGTAAAGAAAGATAAGGAGAGATGTTTGTTAACAAAAATTTTGCTGCGGCTATTTTGCACGGGCCTAAACCGAGTCATCCGCAGAACTTACAGTGGTTAGCTAGTGTGTTAATGGAGCACGCACGATGCAGAGGGCGTGCGCGTCGCTATACTTGGTCTCAGTTGAGCTAAGTCTAACTGCCAGACGAGCCATTATCTCTCGACGATCGTCTGACAGACTCGGCAGAACGGTGAGCTAATGTAAAGGCAAATATGATGATCGTGAAAGTGTAATTTATGGGCCAATGTCCAGCGGACCCTGAATGTGATATGTGACATGCGCTGCAGCTCCGTACCCCGCTGACCCCGCTGATTCCACTTCTAGATGTGCTTTACCCCGATCAATGTCGATCTACTCTAGTGCATTGAGAGATAACCAATGCTTGGACAGATAACGGTAGAAAACGGCGTAGTACTGCTAGCGCTGTCACTGCCGAAGTCTTATCGAGGGTCGGTGCACGCATGAATCCCTGAAACATTGCATAGCAGGGCCTATGAACACCGCACAGCTGTTGAATGTTTCGTGTACCCGGAGCATGCCGGATCTAGGTTATGGTAATCACCCATTCGGCAAATGCGCATATGTCCCATTCCAAACTGTTCTCGTTCCCTTTCTAAGCTTGGAGCAATCGCTGTTGTACTATCTTGCAGTGCTATACTTCGGACTGGTACAAAGTAAGAGTTATATGATGCAACAGGTCCTGTTTCGCTACCAGTACTGAGTATGTCCTGACTAACTAAGCAGCCTTTAACTAGCTTGTTGTACTGACATATGAAGTGTATTGGGGCTTAGAGTGCCCAAATCGGGGCTTAGTGCGTGCGGCTGGCGTGGCTGCAGCAAAATGAACGGGTTCGATATACAGACTTTACCAGGTCTGTTGCAACTTGCAGAGAGCACATGGCAATCAGCTGGTGGTATCTACACAACCGGGCACATGGAATTAATATTTGATCTAAAGATTTACACTATGCATTATACATAATAAACGTGACTTCCATCTACTGAATGGTAATACCTCTGATACTGTAATACATGGGGCGGATCAGTAGCTGATTGGTTGTCTGGAAGTCATTTGCTTTATACTCATCCGCCGTTAAGTTCCCTCGAGAAAGCTGTCTGTAAACGTTTCGTGGCCCGTTGCTTCGACCCTATCGCACACCATTAGTCTTTAACTTCTAGAGGTCGCCGCACTGGTGACTTACTCCTTCCCATGGGCATTGCATCCACGAGTATATCATAGTCTTCACCACATGGTGAGTCGAATAGGTTCAAGACATATGATAATACCCAGGCGCTCAAAGTGCCAACAAGGTAGAGAAATGCATTTGTCATGGTTAGATATATTGCCGTTGTATCACAGCCTGCCATCGCGATTAGATGACAATGCATACATCACAGAGCAGACCCGAGTGTTTATAAAACAAATCGCAATGGTGACTCTATAAATTCTCCTTTAGAGACGCCATCTAAAACGGGCTTGTGACGTGCATCAGATTCAACAGGGCTCAAAGACCATCTGGCTTCTACCCGGAGTGGTCGAAGGCGCATGTGATAAGCTGATTTAGAGTTCTACTTTTAAGGTTCCGGGCCCATTCCCGGCAACGATCGCCGGCCGCTTAAGCTTTCTCATGCAAGTACGCCTCCTTGATGGGAGTTACGCTTGGACATTTGCATAGGGTACTTAGTACATCTGCATTGTTTTCACTGTTTGACCCGGGCCTACTGCACAGGGAGCGACTCCCGCCAATGAGCATTGGACAACTGCGTAGAACATCAGCAGTGCTATATTGAAGAAGGGAACAAAGCCTATAGACAAGGGGGGTATTGGCGCTTCTTGATGGCAGGGTCACTCGTTCTTTTCTACAGAGCAGATGCTATCGCTTCTAGTGGTAATAAAGCAGAGCACAGTTGCTGAGTAGCACCAGCATCAGCCAGTGGCATGACATTCTACGATCCAGCCGGGTTATGCAGTGTGGAAATGTAAGCAAGAAGAGTAGGGTCAGCCTGATGAAGCAGACGACATTCAGTAGTTCCGAAATTCGCGCTCTTTTACTCGATAGCTGGTGTATATATCACACTGGAGGCGCATCAACGGTTGATGTACACTATCTAGACAAAGCGAACTCGTAGGTCGATCCTCGCCTAATGTGGTATATGACGCGATATTGGAGGCAGTATGCAAATGCTCAAGACGCTTCTTGGCAACGACGAGTACCACACCACTAGTTAGTCAGAGTCGCACTCTGAATGAGGCGTAGGGTCCTGAGCAGCGACTGAAAAGTTGCGCGACACCTTAGTACGTATATTAGCTGTTTACTATCCATTTGCCGGAGGGCTGATTAATAAGCATCATTCGCTTTGCATACGATGGAAACGGTTTGACATATCCGGTTAGTAGTCGGATGTCGGCATTATACAGCGGGCCATGTGCGGTCCGCGTCCAAGCGGCAGCTTGAGCTTCAACTGTATAGTAACTAACCCGAGCCAACCTTATCGGACCTGTGAACGTTCGATTAGACGTCAACTGGGTATAACACTGGTCAAGGCGATCTTCCAACACACCTAGACTAGGGAGAACGTTGCCAAGCCGAGGCTTCTCCTTGCATTGAGCGGCTCTCGGCACTGACACCAGATCACCCCTCGCTTGTTGCGTAACTACTACTTGAGTTATGGCATTTGTGGGCTGGGTAAGAGCTCAGCTATGCACTGGCCAACCAGAGAAGCAGCACTGATCACCCCCCAGCTCCAAGCACAGTAACGACGCCTGATACACGATCGCCGTCGTCGGTAACTGTGCCTCGGCGCTGGCAATATACAAAGAGCCTTTAATCACTCCGGACAACTATATATTACTTGGGGTGGTACGGTGTAGCTTATCTCTTGCAGCAGAAGTTATTTGGGCGTACTGCACTTCAACTCTATCACCACTCTCCGCCGCTTCTCTTCACACTTCTGCACCTATCACGTTCGTTT
Source organism: Paracorniculantispora psalliotae (assembly GCA_002796755.1). NCBI lineage: Eukaryota > Fungi > Ascomycota > Sordariomycetes > Hypocreales > Cordycipitaceae > Paracorniculantispora > Paracorniculantispora psalliotae. Next base: position 92,868 of record PHFE01000069.1, on the reverse strand, counting down.
TACTGTCCCTTCTAAAATGTCTCCCTCGGCGACCTACTGCGCACCTGAACTTAGTTGCGAAAAGCTGCTTGTCTGGAGGCTTAGGCAAGCTATGGACACTAGTGACCTACATTTGGACACACAATGCAAACCGAACAACGGCCAGGACTGCAGGGTTCACGAGAACCTACGCAGCCGCATTTGCAATATCATTGCTTCGATACAATCCCGTGGATACCATGGATGGACTGTTCCTTGCCAAGAGGTGTCGGCGTACAACTTACCGGGTTGCGTCGACCACGAACAAAACTCTCCCTTACCTGCTCGGGGGGATGTACACAGCTTCTGGAACAAAGGCGACTCGGTTTTGGTCACCTATCGCAGCGGCCTGCATGTGTGGCATGAAAATCATGCTCCTGATCTACCAAACCCGTGCGTGACGGCTAGTGCAACAGAGAAGAAAATGTCTCTCGCTGCACCTAGAGTCGAGGAACGGGTGCTCTACGCATCGGAGATGCGGCGGGCGATTGATCAGCATGACACACTCCGCTACGATGCTATATGGCGCGCCGGCCCTGAAATGAAAGACGGAGTGTATTACAGAAGAACGCGCCCTACGTTCCGCACCATGGATACCCTTCACTCTTCTGTTTACAAAACATTGCAGTCCAGCATAACACCAGATGACCACTCAGCAAAGGACATGGCTGACCTTCTGCTATCCTGGAAGGGTGGTGCAAACGGCCGCAGCCGCCCAGCCACCTCTGTCAACCAAGACCGCTTGTGTGAAATGTTCGATGCGAGCACTTCTGACGCCTTTGAACGAAGCGTCGTCGATCATGGACATATGTATACGGCTTTGTTGCTGCCGATGGTTGCCGAGCCGTGCTGTGTTGCCTTGCTCACCGTTTTTGGATTCACTAGTATTACCGACGATCATCACGAACATACAAGCATTGGCGACCGGGGCCCGCCACGGAAGGTGTTCGATACCTTCCAGAAGTGGCGTGGCAGGGGGGGTTGGAACGCGATTGATGCAGTCATCGACGCTACACAGTGCAATGAACTGTTGAGAGAGCTGCAGCTGTATCATGGTCAACTAAGCTACCGGCCAACCACAGTTCTCGATTGGTACAATTTCACATTACTGCGAGCATCGATGTTGACCATACACCCGATTGTTGAATTAGCTGCTACAATCGGCAACGTACCAGTAACGCCATACCACTATGAGCTCGCTCAGTTTGCGTCAGTTATTTCACATGACTTGCTAGACCTCCGTTACGACGTGTCGAAGGGGATCTCTCTCAACAGTATTCAGACACTTCGCGGTGCTGTTCCCAATGGCGGATGCCATGAATGCGTTGCGGAGTGTCTTGTTCTGATGAGTGTGCATCTTCTGCTCGCCGAGGGGACATCTGAATGCACCTATCTGGCCGCATTGATTGCTGGCTGCGGCGTACCACGTTCTTATGCATTTGGAATGTATCGCGATCTTCTTAATGCCCGCGGGACTCAGCTTGAGGGTAGATGCGCCAATGCATGGCAGGACGCAGCGAATGTGCTACAGGCTTGCCTTCCCGAAATCAGAACGGACCAGCTGCGTTGCAGCAGTGCCGAGGAAGCTATTTCTAATATTACAGAGCTGACAGAGGGGTTTCGCTGCGTTGCCTCGTTTGGTGACAGCCTCATCAAGGAAACCACTGAGACCGCTGCATGCGATACTAGTACTGCTGAAGCTGTGGACGCACTTTGGCAGAGGTGTATCGAAAGGTTTGCCCAAGCATTCATAGAATATCTCAATTGCGCGCCGCAACAGCTTACAGGACTGATGTGGAGCGCATTCATACACGGTTCCCAGATGCGGATCAGTATGGGCGCGGGAAGTATCCGGCATGCCACCAACCGAGCAGGTGAAATACCAGACTGGAACGCCGTTCTCAACCATCACACTGAATCTTGGTGATGAGTACCCTCTCTGCCATAAAACGGCTAATGCACTCTGCGGGATCTCCCCCATACTATATATATAGTCAGTATATCTAAGAGTATTTATAATATAGTAATATATATTATATTATATTAATATAACTATATAGTATAATATTATGGCTGTATTGTAATAAAGATCTAAAACTCGGGGTTTGGACTAAAAGAGAAGCTTATGGGTGGTGCGATGCCGGTCCCCGCGATTGAGCGAACGTATGGCTGATGACGGTGCCGCTAAGCAAGAGTAGGGGTGCCGCAATTTTTGCACCAACCAAGGGGCGGCTCAGCTAGTTGTGGTGGCGGATCACCGTTTCCGTAAAACGGGTAATGCTGGGCATGATGGCCAAGTTTCAATTCCGCAGGCTGGTACCTCTCCAGCGGGGCATACTCGTCGGCAGCGATACCCGGCACTCTTATATCACCCTAAATAACAAATATTAAAGTATAAAATTTAGGAGAATGCTACAAGACTCCTAACATTGAAATTAAAAGATGTTATATTATTATTTGTTTACTACAGAATATAATGATTTTTCCCCTTAATCTTTAGATGTTTTTAATCGGGAGCCTTTTATTGATTGAGATAGTAGCTTCTTGATTTTGTTGTGCCCGTCCCCCGCTCTTGCGGTATTCAACTTTCGACGACCAGTAGCGAAGGCTACTACCTAGGGAGTGTCGTCCACTCTACCGCCTGAAATAATGTGCAGCAGTGACTTCGTCGGCACTAGAATGTAGGGATGTATCTTTCATCTCATCTATGTACGTTAAGTACTTAGCTACAGAAAGGGACTTCTATTTCTATTATAGATCCTAATTAGATAAAGTTCCTAGTTGTAGCAATTTTCTCCATAGTACCCTTGCTCTCTGCCTTATTATTCGCAGCTTCTAGCGCCACTAAGTCACGAGCTAACATTACTTCAAGGGTAAAAGTGTACGCGTGTGCTGTTCTGTGCTGGCCACGTAATTACTGATTCGGCGAGTTATCTTGGCTGGCAGGCCGTCTCGTCGGGCGCCCAACGAAAGTCCTTTGTCAGCCTACTTTTTTTGTACCTGCTTGCCGAAAGGCTGGCGGTACATTCCCAAACTTGTCACGTCAGGCGGGCCGTGATTTCTGGCGGCTATTTGCCTAAAATAGTTCATTCCGAGTACAATGTACAGTAACTAGGACTTTAGCATCTGGAAGCTGGAAGAGGGGCGGATGAAAGACGGGAAAGCTTAGGCAGCCAAGTGCGCTGAGAGGATGAACAGGGACCATCTAAGCACTAGCGTAGTATATCTGCGTGAATGCCTTGCCTCTAAACCAGCAGACTCCGTGTGACGACGCTACCATTAGCACCAAGAGGCCTCTCATAAGACGATAACAGAGGTGGGGCGTGCTGTGAGCCAGAGCTGCGCCACCGTTTCATAATGCCTGTATAAAAAAGGCACGAAGGGAGTCATCATCTACGGCACCATTCTCAGCTTCATTTCTGCTGTTGCAACTTGTCACGTCCGAAATGTTCTGCTTCCCGTATCCGCAGGATGACGCAGTGCAGCCGATTCGAGTGCCTTTGCTGCGGCAAGCTCCGGGAAAAATGGACCCGCTCATCGTTTTAAAAACGGTCTTGGCAGAACTATACAAGCCAAAACCTGCCAAATGTGGTGGGAAGGATGGTGCCAAGACGTCCGCACCGCCGTCGGCAGCTTCCGTCTTGCAAACATATCTGTATTTTGGGTTGGCGTCTGAGGCGCTCGGTCGGCCAATTAGACCGGAGGAATTTACTGGCATCGACCCTCATAGCCTGCAGCGCGACATTGATATCCGAATTCCCACATGGTACTGGCGCCAAGTCATCGCTCGATGGAACGGGCCAGAAGGCAGCCTCGCCACCGCTGAGTCGAAAGCCAACAGGGTGCAGCTCAAGAGTCTATACCAGAACGTGCTGATAACCCTCGTCGTCTTGGATTCTATAGTGACCGATCTAGACGATGATTTGCTCCTCGAAACCCTCCTCTCCATACACCTGCTATTGCATTTTGTGGCATATGTGCTCAGCTCTGATCAGCTTCCCGTTACCCATTCCACCGAAACCGCAGCGTCGACCATGTTTCTCAAGCGCAGAATGGTCAGGAACGGGTGGTGCGAACGGAGGCTCAACTTACTGGGCACATCTCCAATGACCTACCCAGCTTTGTACTTCCTAGCATCCCTCAGGCCACCTCGGCTCAAAGAAGAAAATCACTCGAGCTGCAGCAGCGAGAGATGCCTTTTCACTACCGAGTCATCCAAGCCTCTCCACCGTACCGAGGATTGTACCTGTGGTAATGTCACCGTCTCAGGCGATAGGGTGAATGCCATTGTGGCTTCTGGCGGAGTTCCTTTGGTTCGGATTGCACGATTGCCGAGTGGAAAGGTGGAACTCGACGTGGTTCCGTATACACCATCCTCTAAATTTGTTGCCGTCTCTCATGTCTGGGCCGATCAACAATTCGGATCTGCTCATGATGGTTTACCGGAGTGTCAGGTAGCGTATCTTGGAGAATTGTTTTCGACTTTGCCCACCCGCTTGGATGAGTGGGGAGTGCGCGAGTGGTATGCAGATTGGTGGGCTGCTCGGCCAAAGGAGATGGCACCACTGCGTGGTCGGTACGAATACTTCTGGCTGGATAGCTTCTGTGTACCTCAAGCCGTCGAACACGCTGAGCTTCGAAGCAAGGCTATCAAGTCAATGAACTTTATTTATGCCGCCGCATCGTACACTGTCGTCCTGGACAAGGGCTTGCAAGCCCTGGACGCTGGCCAACGGCCAGCATCACTTGCCCACGGAGGACGACCGAGCTACAACTGCCCTCGGAACGAGAACTTGCTGGATGTAGTGGGAAGCATATATGCCTCGAATTGGATGGGCAGAGCTTGGACACTGCAAGAGGGTATCCTTTCAATGCATCTCGTTTTTCCGCTGCAAGGGTCGCTGGCAAAGCTCAAGCTACTACGGCCCAGCTACGACGAGGGCTTTGGTGACTTCATGGCTTATCTCGTGAGGAAAGTCCCGGAGAGCTTCAAGCCCTTGGCTCGTACTATCCTTCCGCGCATGAGCAAGGGTGAAACGGAGTCAGCCTGGACGGTTAGTGACAACTCTGAACCATTCCATGACCTGGTTCGCGAGCAACTCTTTATACATCTAAAGGGGTCATTACAAGTCGAGGAGTACAGCGACTATACAAGAACACCAGTGAGCATTACTTTTTTTCTATTTTTTTTAATATCAAGCAAAGCGTATTTAACCAATTCTGCGTAGGCTGAAAGATCGTCGAAATTTCTCAAGTCTCACTTGCTTCTACAGTCTCGAACAACAACGAAAGCCGAGGATCTTGCATTGATTCTGATGAACATGTGTGGCTTGAATGCTATATCTCAAAGCAACACTATTGATGCGAGGATGAAACAGCTCCTCTACAGCCTTGATTCAATTCCAGTCGAACTTCTCTTTTCCGATTGCGCTAGATTGGGCCAGCGCACTGTGGATGCCTGGATACCTCGGGAAATCGTTCCTGAAACGTTTGAAAGCGGGCATATCCTCAGGCTTTGCTCGATTGGTTTCACCTTTGAGACCAACAAGGCTTCTAAAACTCTCCAATTCTATTTGATGCCATCGCTGCATCAATGGAATCGCTGCAAGCTCACAATATTGGACTTGGCGGCTGGCAAGAACGAAAAATACAATGTTGAATTGCTGCGGAGACCGGAGAGCCAGCACAATGCCGTGTCGCCAAAAGTATACTGCATTGTAGTCGACGATCCATCGACCGGTAGAGGAGCGCTTTTTGTCGTCAATCGAATCGTTGGCAACCACAACTTCCTCCACTTCGACTGCCCTCTGCGCCTAACAGAGATCGATGGCGCGACAAGCCCGAGCGATGACCAACAGGACTTGACGCCGGAATACGTCGCATATAGCAGCAGCCAGGAATTCGTAATTGAGCGCAGCAATGAGTCAGACTCCATCAGCATTTCGCGTCCCCAAAATCCGCAACAATATTCCGATAGAATAATAGTCCTTGGCCAAGCCATTTGCAAGGCAATGCAGCTAGCAGAGATCTACATCATCAGAACGATATGGGGTGATGAGAACTCCATGAGCATGGTCTTTTACCTGTGTTACGGGTGGTTTACCTTTAAAAAATATCAATGGGTGGAAGGAGCATTGCAGGCATTCATGCACCGCGCATGGATGGCAACGTACAAACGCGACTGGGATCCAAATGGAAGATGGAAATGGTTTTGGAAGCTATCCAACTGGGCGCCCCCAGTACCCTTTAGCACCATGATGAAATGGTGTTGCTCTTTCACTTTGTTTCACAGTATTGCGGCCAGCATGTGGTCAGGAGTGATAATGATTACGGCTTACTGGCTGCCGCTTTACCCAACGCAAGAATTAATAGGCATATATATAGTCGGTTTTCTAGCAAAGTTAATTGCTTACGTCTTTTTCTAGATATAATACAACAGTCTTTCCACCAGCAGCGCCTGCGTTACCGTTGGCTGTTCAGTGCTCTTGTAGGTCCGTCTGGCGAGCCAAGATGGGGCCGCTGCCGCTTGCACCCAGGATTCTCCGCCAGATTATCACGATCAAGCAGGTTCCAATCTCCGGGGTCACACGCCAAATCGCGATCCTCAGCTTCCGGAACTGCTCCCCCTCATTTCGCCCTGCACAGTCGCACAACGGCTCTTTTCTTTCCCATAACCCCGACGGTCGACACGATGCGCAACTCCTCATGCTTCTCCATGTGCTGCGAAAGATTGTGCTTGACAGAAAACAGGTCTTCGTCGCTCCACTTCATCCAGCCCAGTGACCGCTCCAGCTGCAACCTGTACCATTCCTTCCTGTCCGCATTGGGCGCTGATGCTGCCAAATGGCTGATCAAGGCAAGCGAGTCGGGATGCTCGGGGCCGACAGTGTAGTCACTTACCGCGAGTGCCGACTGCAGCAATGCTTCCGCAGCTTTCTCTTTTTTATCTATTCGAAGCACCTTTGCAAGCTGCGCCATTGCCTGCTGCGTTTTCATGTGGTAAGGGCCACGTACAACCTTTGCCCGCTCCACGACATGCCAGAGCAGCGTCCAGCTTTGGCGCAACTGTCCCTTACTCTGTAGTTCAACAGCATGTTGGCGCATTTTGATGAACATCCCGGCTTTCATGTCGGCATGATGCACTCTTGGCAACTCTGGACGCGGCATGTCCAGGATGCTTTGTAGAGATGCCGTCTTCCACTGGCTATACAAATCTTGCAGCTGTCTTTTCCGCCTGACCGCTACCAGGTGTTCTCTTGCCTCGATGCAATCTTCCTCATATTTTTGCTGGTGCAGAGTGACGAGCCTAGAATAGAACTCCTCAGCTTCGGCATACCGCGCTTGCTGCTCGAGGTTTGCTGCTAGGTTATCCAGGGCGATGAATGTACTTGATGTTGGATTGTACCATGGTTGTCCCTCCCTGTCCAACACACTCCGATGAATCACCTCTGCAATCCTGTGCTCGCCCTCGCGATCATACTCTCTGCCCATATACTCCATGTCGCGAAAGTCTAGTCCGTCCATCTTTTCCATTGCTCTTGCTAGCTCCGCATCATAATCTCCTTTTATCCGGATAGAGCGGTTCGGTGCCTTGCTCCCAGCTGACAGCAAAAACGGAGCACTGTTAAAGGTGTAGGTTTCTTCCTTTACTTTGATGACGCCCTTTGCCTTATCAATCTCCACGCCTGCTTCAACATGCATGCATGTCTGCACTGTTGGGTTGTTGACAGCGTCGAGAATCTGCCGGCGCACGCGTATGCTCGGGACGTTTTTGTACAGGACGACCAGAATGTCCAGCCAGGCTAGCACTTGCTCCAGATCACCTTGGTTCGTGCACTTGTATCCGTACCTGTTCAGCACTGGCCGGACACCTGCGCTCCCCATGGCTGCTATATGGTCCATAAACTGCCCCATATCGGCAAGCTGGAAAGCTCGCGAGCGACTGACAGCATACTCGGCTACTTCACAGAGTACCCAAAGACGAGGTTCAAATTGTGGAAAGGTCCACAGAAAGGAGCATTCCCGTATGAGTTTGCCGATTGTTTGTAATGTGCGCTTAAAGTACTTGTCCTGCGATGGAGTCCGCTGCCGCTGCGGCATGCATGACCAGTCCAGCCAGACACAGTAAGACTGCCATTTCCCTTGATGTATTCGCTTCTGCAGGGCAGCCAAGGCCTCACCGTCTGGGTCCGGGTGAGTTGGGGTCTGCCAATAGTGGCTAAGGAAGATGCAATTGGAAGGAGATACAAATCCACCTTCCATTGGAAGAAGCATGTAGTCTGCAAGGTGCTCTGGGTCCCACTTGCGGCATACAGCCTGGCTGCGAAACGTCTTGCCAAGTTGGAAGAACCAGAATCCAACTTCTTCGAGGCTGAGGAGCTCATCCAAATCACGCAGACCATGCAATATGCGAGAATTTTCCTCAATTGCTTGCTCAGTCCTGGCAGCGTCCATAGCCTTCCAAGCCGCGACGCTACGGGTTACGAGGGAGCTGAATGAGTTGATATTCTGCCCACGGCTCTCCAGGGTACCAGGAGCTGGGCTGTCTCCAAAGTCTCGGCAGCCCCCACTGTGCGACAGTATCGGACTGATTAGGGTGCTGGGGACTGTCAACGTCTCGGCCATCCCTAGTGCTGTCTTGAAATGGTCTTCGGGGTTCGATGAGCTCACCATCCCCGTCACACTTGTGAAGCCGCCGTTGAGGATTTGGTCGAAAGACATGGAAAGAGCGTTGCTGAACGGCTCGCCGGGTACAGATAAACCTTCCTTGATGGCAATACATTGGACGAGACCCAACGTCATTGGAGGCGGTTGCAGCTTACACAGCTCTGCCTCGATCTCACGGGTGACTCGGTGCTCGGGGCCAAGCCCTCTTTCGCTGGACCGGTGCGCGGCACCGTACATGAAAATGGCCTCTTGACTTTTCAGATCCAGATAGTAGATGTCACCCATGTTTCGCAATGCGTTGACGGATGCAAAACGATCTGAGCCATAGACCTCCTCGTAATGCTGCAGCTTTGTCTGGAGAAAGACCAATGCCTCTTGAAATTCAACCAGCATGGCAAGCTCACGGCAGATAAGATCCAGGGTTTCGACAGTGTCGGGATGGTCAGGCCCAAGCGACTTTTCCTGTAGTGGTAGCAGCTTTTGGAAGGCGCATGCAGCAAGGCGGAATTGTCCCTCATTGTGGAACTGTTGCCCGCGCCGAAACATCGTCGCGAGTGCCGCCGGCCCTGCTCCCGATGCCGTGGCGGGATGGCGGCGGCCCTGCCCTCGAGACACAGCAACCGCCGTGTCTTGATCGCCGGCGACGGTAGATATCTTGGACGACGAGCAGCCCATGGCTAAGTATGGTAAATTTGCGGAAGGAAATTGTGTGTTGAAGATGATAAATCGGCACGCAGCCAAGCACGCGGGACATTTGTCCTGTAGATGGAGAGCAGGGAAAAGTCACAAATGAGAGTCTTCCGACGTGGCTGAGCTTTATCCAGATGCAACATTAATATATTTTTACAGCCGCAAATGCGGGGTATAGCAGATGGAGTTTTGGCCAACGCAGCGAGGCTGGGCGTGCCTCAGCCGATCACTGCCTCGCTCAAGTCAGCCGCAAATCCATATAACGGTTATACATAATTATTAATATTTATTTATTTTTTATTGAGAATATTAATAAGTATATATTATAAAGAAAGTTAATATTTATTTAATAAATTATTATATTATTAATTAATTAATTAATTAAACAGTTATTATTAAAAAGGTATAAGTTATTTTTAGGTTATTTAAGAGTTAAACTTAATTAGTTATTTATATATTTTTATATAAGAGACTATTTATTCTATATATAATAAAATTAAATAATAATAGATTATAATAATATAGTTAATAAGTAAGTTATATAGCTAAAAACTGTTGGCAGCGGTAGTAACAGTAAAGGCGATTGGAGGCTCTGGCGGGTAGCGTCGCCTAAATTCAACGGCGATTACAAATGCACTAACTCAAGCCTGCTTGCACTACTGATTATATTTACTAATATTGCCTTATGGCCGAAAATGAGGCGAGCGACTGATTGGACAGCCTTGCTTCATTACCCCGTATGCCTATGACGCTGAAAATTGGACTTTTGAAGCACTGTTTGGCTGGGCGTAAGCCACATACTCCTGCTTTCTTAGCGTATTCTCGAGGGTTAGGCAACGATCCTGTTGCGGATGTGGCATCCCAGTAGACCCTAACCCCCTACCATTAATCCCCCCTAAACTGCCACAGAGACGAGTATTATGGCCATAATTTCGAACGTTGAAGTTAAGCTTTTTGTATTAATATATGTGTTTATAATAATAGTAAGTCTTGCTCGTTAACTTTTACGCTCGAGTCTAGTCCCTCAACAAGGTATGGATATTCCGTCCAAAAAGTCGAGAGAAGGCCCCAATGAGTCGGATCTATAAAACGGCTATAGAACTCGGAGCTAATTTCAAGATCGCCGTTATTCTGTCGAGAGATAAATGTTGTATTGAAAGACCCGCGTATGCGCAAAGAGCACAAAAACAGCCCAATGGCGGCGTCTATATCCATTCTAGACTGGTTCTTTATCATGCTTTCGCGGACTTCAGGCCACAATACGAGGTCAATGCACCATTGGTGCTCTACTGTGAGCTGCAGAGCCGTAGGATACATGTATTTGGGCAGACACGCAAAGCTTTCTTCCGAGGGCCATATGAGCCACTGCCTGCAGTGTTAGATAGTGTCGTGCAAGAGAGCATTGTAATCCAGCTCGGGCAGGATGAAGCTCTACTTTGGCGCGATAGTAAGAGGAAATCAACTCACCCTACAGTATTTATACAGCGCCAAATTTGTGGCCAGCCTCTCCGGCGGCAGCAGAGGTTCCTTGGAGCACTCGTCGACGATAAGATCAGCCAAAGGGTTCTCCGAACCCCCGTAGAGGATGTCGATTATTTTCGGATTTGGCGGGCAAAACCGATGTAGAGCTGCGTCAGCCCCCATCTGCTTGATGAATCGTGGAAGTGCGCTCCCTCGCACACAGCGCCTGGGATCCGGCGTGTGTGACAGGCCGTGCAAGGGTAATCGGGCCCACTGAGGAGCGGCTAAACAAGATTCCAAAACTGACAAAGAAACCGTGACCGTCTCTGACGATGTCTTATGCCTGTCGTTGGTGGGACTTGTCGGTATTTGAACTGGCGACCCTAAAGACGGCGACCTGTGATTGTCGTGACACTCCGCAGTCGCTATTTGCCTTGTTGGCGAAGGCGAACGGCCCTGCGAAGCCGGTGTCACTATGCAGTCATCCGCAGGGTAGGCTATGGGCTGATCTAGAGAAGCCCTCTCCCGGGACCGATTAGTTTCTAACTGAAACTGGAGCTCTCGAATGCGCGTTTCCAAGCGCTCAGTATACTGTCGATCGCGCTGCCGCTTCCTTCTCTGGCACTCCCTGTCGCGTTCGCGTTTTCGTCTGACGGCATCAGAAGAAAGAGTCGATGGATAGGCGGAGCTGCGCAAAACCCGAGGGGCCGCAGCTTCCAGGGGTCTGGGTATTGTCGATTTTGCCTGATTGGCCATACTGGCGGTTTGAAGCGGCAACGTAAGTCGCGAAGTCAGGGCGAGTCAGCGCGGGCTGTATAATATAGAAAAATAGTGACCGACAAGTTGTCGAGTCAGCACATGCCGTGTCAACGGCTTTGCGGGGCGTTCTGCCAGAAACGACCTCCGGCTCCGGTTCCGGCTCCGTCGTCCCCGCCCCCGCTCAGGCATTTGTCTTCACACTTTCCCACATAGAGTTTAGGAGCTACAACGCGGGGTTCAAGCTTAACGATGCAAAGTGACTCGTCATATGGAGCAACGTGGAGCACGTGAACGCCGCAAGCTTGTAATGACAGTGACACGATGCTGACTCGCCTGGAGGCCACTGCTGTCAATCGTCACGGGATGGCAACGCCAGCCTGATTTTCGCTGATATGTGTTCTTTGACATTGCTTTCGGGAGGGACCATCGGGCACAGACGAACATTCGGGAAACATGTGAAATTATGCAGTTTCAGACCAGACGCATGTGCGCCAGGTGGTTTCTACGCCATAACTACAGTATATAAGTATGCACACGAGTCCTCGCCCCACCGGGGACTGGATTTGCATTCAGACGTATCTAATTTCAATTCTATCTCTTTAATCAGTCTCAATTATTACTGGCTGAGAGGCCCATTGTATTATCGCATCATCTTTGTACTGTAGCGTCTCGCGCAGATACGAGATGTCACCCGATCAGACGCCCGGCGCGACGGCCAAAACATGTGGGCACGAATTCGTGTGGACAGCCCAACACCCGCGAATTCAGGATATTCGCAAGATGCTTCACACATATGACAAGGTTGCCAACGATGCTCTTGATCGGATAGACGTTCTTTCTCCGCCCAGCGACAAAGCGCCGGGAGGCTGTCCCATGCAGAAGCGCGACATGTACGCTCTCCTCGAACAGTACTCCGAGTCGGATCAAACCATTGGAAGGCTATGGAATCAGGTCACATATGTTCCTGACTGGGTAGACTGGGAGCAGATTCGCCGTGGCCAGAAGTTTGTCTATCAGTATTATGTGCAGATTCAATTATCTGTAAAGTACCCCCTGTATCTCTAATATATCATCTCGTTATGAGGACTGACAACTTGGAAGCTTCTATTTACCTCACTTGTTGGGGGAATGGGCGCTTGGCGAATTGTCGAAACTCTTTCACGGACTGGTGGCTTCGGCGTGAACGTTTGCCGTCGACGCCTCCTCGAGACACTCCTGCACTTCGTGCAAGTCGTTGAGAGTCTCGACTCTGTCAAGCCGCATGGCGCAGGATTTGCCTCATCTGTCCGCGTTCGTCTCCTACATGCCGGCGTCCGACGCCGCATTCTGCGCCTTGAGAGGCAGCGTCCGGAGTATTACGACACGGAACAATGGGGTGTCCCGATAAACGACCTGCACCAGGTAGCCACAATTGTGGCCTACTCTGCTAGCATTGTCTTTGTCAGCCTGCCTCGCATGGGGATCTGCTGCACGGAGCAACAGATTGCAGACTATCTCGCCTTGTGGCGATGGGTTGGATATATCATGGGCACGCCTGTGGATTGGATGTCGACCCCAGCTACAGCGAAAGCCATGATGGAGGCGGTCCTGGTATCTGAAATGAGGCCGTCGACCAACTCTCAAATCATTGCCAATAATATAATAACGGCACAGACTAACTTCCCGCCCTTGTATGCCTCGCGGCAATTCCTCGCTGCCGTCGCTTACCGCCTCAACGGCGAAGAGCTTGCTGCCGCTTTGAACATTGAGGCGCCAAATATATGGTACCGCAGCCTAGCCAATTTGCAGGGAGCCATGTTTAATTTCGCAAGCTCGAATTACGCACTGCTACCTCAGGCGTGGCAGGTGCGGAGGGACAAGGCATGTTACGCGTCCAGTCCCACATCATGGTATCTCATGTATACGTTCGCATACTGACCGACACAGAAACTTATCCAGTACAGCTATTACATGGTGACAAACCGCAAGCTTGGAGGCGTTGACGGAACAACCATATTTGAGCTTCAGTATATGCCGGAAATTGGTAGGATGACGCAGATGGGTAGGATCAACACAAGCGTCTGGCAGCGTGTTACGGGTTACATTATAGGGGTATTTATGTTATTCAGTGGCATGATCTTTCTATGTTTTTAGGGATTTGAATTACCAAGTTGGGCCCCCGTCCACTGCAATGCCAAGAAGGTGCCTATTTGCACGTGCGCTAGACCCGTGCTGGACGCGAGGATCTATGCAGTTAGATACACAAGAGAAAGAAACAAAAGGGGAAAATAAAGTAAAATAAAATATAGCGTTTCTAGTTTCAAGCTCTCATGATCGAAAACACGTCTTTCGAAAGCATTTGTACGGCCGGTACGCTTGGATGGGAAATGGCAAATTCTGAAGATTATAGTGACAATTATTTGGTCGCGTCGAAGTTGTCTGTAGTGGCTAGTTTCCCATACCACTGTACATTAGTGAGAAGATGGACTCGGCTTCACGCCACAGGATCATATGGATCGAGCAGTCAATAGAACGCGCGCAGGGCAATGCTGACTCATCCAATGTCAACAGCTGCGGACTCTCGGTCGGTGGAGGGCGAGTCAGTGACGAGTCAGCTTAGATCCGCCCTAGTTATCAACTCTTACCTCCGAAGTATCCACTCGCTTGGGACTGAGCACATATATACTTAGCAAGGACAGCATAAATAGTTTTGCAGAGATCATGAATACGCAGCGGCATCACTCAAAGTCAATTCTCATTTTATTCTGGACTGACTCTCCCCTCTCAAAAACATGACGCTTTCGTACGCTGCAACACCAGCAGACCCGACTCTTACAGGTTCCTTCTGGACTGAGACTCATAAATCTTTGGCAGAGCGGCTCGAATATGTATCGATTGCAGATTTTGTCTACGGCCTATTGAATGACTTGAAGTCATTGGCAACGGTTAGAAACATTATGCTTTTTATCATTGCTTATCTGGTACTGGTTCGTTGCCTACGGTACCGTCGTGAGTCCTGTTTGAGAGCGAGGTTTGGCTATTTCGACCGTGAGAGCTTGGCTAGCATGACAAATACCGAGGCGCAGAAAATCCTCCAAATCCTAGGGAGCTACGAGTTTCCTCTCATGCAAAGCTTGAGCATTGAGTTCGGGCTCTTCAAGGTCTGTAGCTGAACAGTTGTTGACAACTTGCTCCCGCTGACACCAGGCGCTTAGACTTACGGCATAGAGACCATTAGCAAGCTTCTTGTGGCTACGAGACAACTAGCAGACGCTACTAATAGCCCCAAGAGGTGAGATTTACATCCAAAGCTGGAGAGGACTCATTTTACGACAAGCAGACTAGTGTTGCTAATCCAGGCTACAGATACGAAGACACCTCGGTTCTCATTCGGGAATTTACGAATAATCCACCAACATCAAGCCGCGCTGTGCATTCCATCTCTCGAATGAACTTTCTACACTCAAAGTATCGCAAAAGCGGCCAAATCACCAACAAGGATATGCTCTACACACTGTCTGTCTTTGTGACTGAACCTATCCGTTTCGCACGGCTGTATGACTGGCGTCCTCTGAATGAAATGGAGACCTGCGCGCTTGGCGTCTTCTGGAAAGCCATCGGCGACTCCATGGGAATTGACTACCTCGGACATCTTGCACGTGCAGACAAAGGATGGCGGGACGGCCTCGATTTTGCGGAGGACATAACCGTATGGGCCAAGGCGTACGAAATCAAGCACATGAAGCCCAGCAAAGCCTGCTCCAAGCCGGCAGAAGCGCTGATTCCCATGATGACTGAATTAGTTCCGGCAATTTTGAAACCGGTTACTGTTGAGTGCATCAAGTCTTTAATGGGCGAGAGGGTGCGCGATGCCTGCATGTGAGTGCAACACATAAGCTTTTTTATTTTCGCATAAATGTGCAGCAACTCACGTCGCGCAACTAGGCTTTCTGAACCGCATCCATGGGCGATAGCTCTAACACACACCGTGCTGAGCATCCGAAGCATGGCGGTCCGATACTTGGCGCTGCCCCGACTGCGGCCAGTCAAGCTTGTAGGTGAGGAGCGCAACAAGGTTGGCCGTCTTAATTTGCCGTCAGCGCAAGGCAACTACCCATTTTATGTCAAGCCGACGCTGTGGAATCGCTGGGGCGTTGGTGCGTGGGTCGTCTGGCTCCTGGGAGGAAAATTACCTGGGGACGACGCTGACCGTTTGTTGCCTGAGGGCTTTCTTTTTGAAGAGGTCGGCCCCATCGCCCAGAAGAATCTGGGCAAGGACGAGATGGCGATTGACGCCGAGAAAATGCTGCGGAGTGGCCGTGGCGGCTGTCCGTTCCGCTGAGTGTGGTCATGTCCAGCATGCTGGCCTAGAGAATAGCCCGTACAATTTGGAAATGAGTTGTCTTTGTCTTCCCACAGCTTGTATGTATTTTTGCTCAACCTTCTCAAGCCGTGGTAGATGTTCCTTAGCCACTGGTGCACTCTTAAAGTAGCCCAACTTCATGAAGACAGCTTGATAGGTGCTAAAAAGCAACTAAACCTGTTATGGGACCCTTAGGTGATCTATAAGTTGGCATGGCTATCCTGCAACTAGACATTCACACACACAAATAAAGGTTTTGAACCCCCCCCCCTTTCTTTATATAATCACTATTAGCGATAAATCGTATCAACTAACGTCAGCCACCCACTTATAGGCACCACCCAGTTCTTAGCAGGGTACTCCCAGCCACCTTAATACTAAACCTCTTATACTAGATTATAATTTCTTATATAATTATTAATTTTTTAATATTAATTTTTTAATATTATTTTTTTACTACCTATTCATTATAGGAATTGTTATTCACGCGGTTTTTCTTATATAAGCAGCTCTGACTGGCTAAAAAATTTTGGTACTTCCGAGCGCTGGAAGCGAGCGCTACACGTGACGCTACAGAGCCTCGAGCGATGGAAGCCAGCCACAGGTCGCCGCCACAGGGCCTGGAGCGCTGGAACTCTGCTATAGGCGCTGGCTGGAGCGCTGGAAGCCTGCCACAGGCGCTACGTCAATTGATACGTTAATTGATACGTTAATTGATATGTCAATTGATACGTCAATTGACGCTGCTTTGAGCGCTGCCTCGAGCGCTGGAAGCCTCTGTATCGTGGGTGGCGCACTCGGCTATCTTGGCTGCTGCTGTCGGCTGTATGTGGAGGCGTCGAACTCTTAAAGCCTGTGAAGGCTACGTAGACCGAAACAGCAGCTTATAACTATTAGACTTAATTAACTGTTTATTATTTTCTGACACTTCTAATACATGCGTTCTTCTATTAGCACACGGCCCCGCGATAGTTCTTGCCTTGCCAGCACGGTACCACTCGCTGTAATAAGTAGTGGTACTCACTGCTGGCACTGCCACTTTCTCATGGTGGAAAAACTGGCCAATCGTCAGCTAAGCAAAAAAAGGCGTCGCTCGAGGATTTCTCTGTTAGCTTTTTGTCTCTGTCCTCTTAGCCATACACTGCTCGTCCGGCAGGCGCGTGCCCGAGCCTTTCCACGGGGCGCTTATTCACAGCCATGGTGCGGATAACCGTCAGCGAGCAAGGGCGCAGATGTCATTTCGGCGCTCGGCGACTTATTAAAATGTTCAAAATTATCATCTCGGCTTCGGTTTCGGCGAGAAAATCTTGAACAAGCGCCCGTATATCTAGTCCATTCCACCCCCTTGAACTACATGCTGATACTTAACAACCCAAAGTGGACATGCAAGTACTGTCCGTTCAACCGACCAGCCCATGCACTTGTAAAAATGACACCAGTTATCACGACATTTACAATTCTCGCGCAGCTATTCTTTAGTGCCTCTGCCTTCTTGATACCCCTTCCAGATGGACCATACGCCGTGTCCTGGGTGTCTCAAGAACTGGTTGACCACAGTCGCGTCGACCCCTTCAACTCTTCTCACCCACGCCGCTTGATGATTTCACGCTTCAGCCCCATACATCTATCTCGCTGTCAGCACACTTGCCGCCTGCCTTACATGAGTGCCGTCGTCGCTTCTGCTGAGGACGTCAATCTGCAGGCACAGTTGGAGTCCATCCAGTGGCCCTTTGGAAAATTGGCCGAGGTGGAGATGGAGGTATGCTGCGAAGCATCTGTTCAGCAGGATGAGGCACCAAATTTGTTCCCCACGCTGCTCTTTGCTCCTGGACTCAACACAACTCGGCTGCTTTATTCGACGGTCGCTCAGCACGTATCCAGTTTAGGATACGAAGTCATTGTCATGGACCACCCTTACGAAACTGACATAGTGCAATTTCCCAATGGCGATGTCATCTATGGAGGAGCCATCATAGGCGGCGACGAGGCATCTGAGGAGATCGGTCTTGATGTTCGGACAAAAGACGCTATTTTTGTCCTGAATGATCTGAAAATTGGCCAGGCCGTCTATGTCGGCCACTCATTTGGGGGCTCCGCCGCCACCTATGCCCAACTCCACGACACGCGCATCCTGGGCAACGTCAACCTCGATGGACTCTTTGAGCCACCTACTAACAAAGTCGGAGTACCGCGCCCTCTTCTCGACTTCCGACACGACAACATTTCTTGGCCCGTGGGTCTAGAAATAGACCACGGCGCGCCCGAGTTCTTCTCAACCATGGCGGCGAAGCATCCAGATGTTTGGACAAGGGCGCTTGGCCTGGTAAATGCTACGCACAATAGCTTTGCCGACTTCGGGCTGCTCAGAGACGTAATTCCGGAGCTGAAAAATGCAGCCTTGGAGCCACTGGTAGGGAGGGTATCGGGGAAGCGGGTCATGGAAGTATTGAGAGCATACGTCGGGGCCTTTCTCCGTGCTACTTTTGATCATACTGACGAGGGACTATTGAAAGCACCGAGCGCACAATTCCCTGATGTTCTCTTCTTAACAGTATAAGTAATATTAAATTTACCTAAAATACAATCACAATCTACTAAGCCTAGGTAGAATCGGTAAAGTGCTTGGCCATGAATCCTTCAAGGCTCTGCAGTTCAGCGTCCGCGCCAGTGAGGCCCTTTGCCGCAGCCGCTTTGGCCTTGAGCGCCTTTGCAGTGGTCGAGTCGGAGATGGCCTTGGAAAACTCGGGACCAACGGCATGCGTGAAGGCAAAGATGCCTTTGATGCTCTCGACCTCTAAGATGCCATGCGTCTCGAGCGACTCCCAGCTGAACCCTTCATAACGGGCCTTTTTCTTGGTCACTGCCATGTTGTTAGCGAAAGTCAATGCCACCTCTGTAAAGAGAAATTACCGGTTTCAAAAGTCGCGACCATTTCGTCGAAACTGGCGACGCAGCTGATGGCCTCCACCTGCTTCTTGTCGTACACCTCCGGTGCCAGGAGAACAGCGTGGACAATGTCGCCGTAGTCACGCTCGATGCCGATCCAGCTCATCTTGCCGCTACCGCCGATTGTAGGAAACTTCAGGGTCAAAAAGCCGTCGGCATCAGGAACAGACGGGAAGCCGCCAAAGATCTCGACCATGGGGTCCATGAGATGGTTTTCCATGTACCAAGCGGCGCTGACGCTGATGGCACTCTTGAACCCTTTGGTCCTGGCGTATTCAGCGATAATAGCTTTCTCTGGTATGAATTAGCTTCCAACGTCCAATGTGTGTAACAAGTGTTTTGCACGTACGGTCGTAAACGCGAACAGGAACTGCGCCATTGGTCTCTTCCTTGGCCGAGCGGAAGCCGCTATACACCAGGTGCTGTACGCCCACTTCTTTCGCGACGTCGACCAGAGCCTTTCCAAAATCGATCTCAGTGGGACCTTCCGGAGTATTCAAGCTCTAAATTCAGATTAACATGGCTTCTTTCTTAAGATGTAAAATTTGCAAGTGCTGATTTACCGGCGACTCGGTATCCGTGTTGAGAAACACAGCCCAGCTGCCACGGAAGGCCGCCCGGATCTCATCGAGGTTGCCTCCGTCTGCCTTGACCATCTCCACTCCAAGAGCGATAAGGGCCTTGGACTTTTCAGAGTCGGGGTTGCGAGTGATGCCTCGAACGGCGAATTCGCGATTTTTGTTGGCAATGAGCGACTTGACGACGCTGCCGCCCTGGAGGCCAGTAGCTCCGAAAACGGTGACGAGTTTTGCGGCGGACATTTTAAATGAGTAAAATTGATTTGTTGATGTGAATTGAATTTGTGTATTGTTCTTGACGTTGGACTGTTCAGTTGTTGCTGCTGTGCAATTGTTGGAGATGTTGTATTGACATGATCAGTCGCCGTTATTTATATTACCTGGCTCTTCTCAGTCCGGGAGCCGAGTGCAGCGATCCCGTATTGCCTCCGCTGTGAAATTCATCTCGCATTACAAATTGGCCATCGCTTACAAACGAATCTGAGCGTTTTAATGTTCATCATGAACATGTTGAGCTACTCCAGGCGATTGCGAGGTCTAGCTGAAGCGGAGTTGGCGATGTGTGGATTCTCGGCGGGCGGAAAGCCGTGACAGCTCTTGGCAAGCGGAGCGGAGTATGTCAGCCTTTGCTCTTTGCGGATAGATGGCTGCTAATTATGCTGATTATCGATTCCATTTTTCCCATCTGCCAACTATTGAGCTTAATCTCGCAACGGTGCCAAAGGCCGCTGATGCGAGGCAAGGCCGCAATGCCATCTCCGTCGAGTGGATAGCGCTGGCGGAACACGATCCCGTCTTGCACCCGACATACCCACAAAGTACAGGACGGGGACCCGGCGGCCGGACGCCCGAACAGAGGATCTCGTAACATGCTATGTCATTCATAATTATGCCACATTACCAACTCTAAAGTAAGTTAATTAACGACGTAACGTGGCCTCCGCTCAGGCAGGTTTGCCACTTCGCTGCTCGATCTGCACTGAGGTCTACCCAGAATAGGTAAGCGCATGAATGCAGACACTGCGAAATAGAATTAATCAATTTGGGCGATTCCGGTTCCGTTCACTGAAGTACTATCTTTAACCGCTATTTAGACCGCAATTGTACTGGTAAAACGGTGTGACGAGCAATACGCCGCGCATTCGGTAACTCGCCCGGCTACATGCACTGTCGGAAATCAATTACCACATTGTGCAATACTGTGACTAAAAGGTCTCTGAAAAATTAGTGCATCCTCTGGGGTCTGCATCCAGAAAACATGCTTCGTTGCTATTCATGTCTCACATGAGTATTGCACTAGCTGCTACGCCACGGTTATGCATAATAGGGCTGGCACACCAGAGTGCGGGGAAAGTCGAGTTAGGCAGAAAATGGCGCCGTCTGCTAAAAGTACATGTTCCCCCGTCAATTGATGATTTCGTCGAAAATTCAACATTTTTCATGTAGCAATCGATAACATCCTGGCCAGATACGTCTGGGAAACCGATCTCATCGCCTCACCGACACCCATATCGCGACATCTGCACGTCGGACGCATCGTAGATGTGACCACCCTGGGCCCAATCAATCCGCTACGGACGCCTGAATCAGGAGGATTCCTCGGACAATATGCATCGTCGCCGCGTTTGGACGCCACTTGGCGAAAGCGGGCATGGAGCCAGACTTTTTCTCTGCATCGAGGTTAGTGTTTAGTGTGTGCGCCGCGAACCCCTGCTGCGGATGCCGATCTTCTACTTTTCAACGGCCCGGAGCTGTGTCTCCTCCCTCGTACCCCAGTTCGTTGTCCTCCCAAACTCGTAAAACTAGTAATGTGAGCTGCGCAAAATGCGGGGGAATGTTGATTAGTTAGCCCAATATCCAAGACATCAACGTCTGGACTCAAGCCGGCAGGGTGCTCGTCCGCGCCCCTACCCCTGACAGTGACATGCTTGCAAGCCCAATGGCACACACCGAAACGTGGGATGGTCTCGCGACCGAGGCTCTTTTGGGAAATGCTCTGTGCACGGATCGCCTTCACAACTGCCGACACTGGGTTGGGACTGTTGAATGAGGGCGGCGCGTGAGGCGCTACATTCATCTACAGTCGTGTGGCGTTTTACTCTTGTCTTGTCCGCCCGACAGCCTCGTTGCAGCTGGTCTAACGACGGAAACGGGATTGCCTAAATATGTTGTAAATAACCCACTAAGTGCCGTTGTCCACTCGAGTCAGAACCGTGCTTTTTCTACTCTTCAAAATATATCATCAATGACAATAACGACAGGGATGTTGACACGCTGGAGAAGATATACTCTTGCGGCTCTCGCCTTTTGGCTCGTGCCGTGCATGGCGATGGACAGATCCGCCGCGATCGATGTCGACCCTGTGGGACGCACTGGCCCATTCGCCGGTCTTCCGTCCTGTGCTGTAAGTGCCTTTACACATCGATAGCTATCAGTTCACGATGCTGACACGCTTAGTCTGGTCTGGTAGACCAGATGCGGTTCTATGGCAACTGCTCGACGATAGATCTGGGGTGCGTGTGCACGTCTGGTCTGACAGAAACCGACACGTTTGAATGGCTTCTCGCGCGCTGCTCATTCCCCGATGCTCTACGTACGTTCATCCAATCCACCTCCACTATCATCCACGTCTATCCTAACCAGCTGTCATGTTTAGTATCGCAAAACCTAACATCGTCCACCTGCGGCTACCGGCCTCGCGACAAGTCCTCCCACTACGCCATCTTCATCTTCACGACCAACATTGTCACCAAGCTCATCATGATCGCGCGCCTTGTGCACGCGCGCTTCGTCAGCCCCCGTCGGTGCCTCGGCGGCGACGACTACACCGTGCTCGCTTTACTCTTTCTCGGCATCACCGCAACCGTCTTCCAATTGCGCGGCCTTAACGCGCACGGCCTCGGGCGCGATGTCTGGACGCTTCCCTTACCGGAAATCAGCCAGTACGGCCTGTACCTGTACGTCATGACCATCTTTTACGTGGTGGAGATGCTGCTGCTGAAGCTCGCATTTTGCTTCCTGTACCTGCGCATCTTTCCGTCCGTCACGCTGCGGCGGCTTCTGTGGGGGACCGTCGTCTTTCATGTGCTGTTTGGCATGGCGGTGCTCGTCGCGTCTGTGCTCATGTGCGTGCCGGTCCAGTACACCTGGCTGAAATACGTCGACCCATTGATGCGTGGGCGCTGCCTGGACCAGTCGAGGCTGTATTGGACGTACGGCGCAGTGACGGTCGCGGGGGATATATGGCTGCTGGCGCTGCCACTGCGGCCAGTGTGGAAGCTGAACCTGCACTGGAAGAAAAAGGTTGGCATCGCCATTATGCTCATGACAGGTTTTGTGTAAGTATGCCACTTTGCAATTTAGACAACTTCGACTCACATGCACCCAGAGCCACCATCATTTCCATCATCCGATTCCGCTACATCCTGTCCTTCACCACCTCTATCAACGGCACCTACGACGGGTACCCCATGAGCCTGTGGTCGGACCTCGAGTTCAACGTCGGCATGGTGTGCAACTGCCTGCCGAGCTTGCGCATGCTGCTCATGCGTCTGTGGCCGCGCGTCTTTGAGAGCAGGACGTCGCGCGCTAGCCGTGCCACGGGCCATGCCGCGACGTTTGATGGCCAGATGCACGGCACGTACAAGACGGCGTCGAGCGCGGAGACGATCCGGATCGGGTACACGGAGCTGGCGCCGGTGCCGCCTCCAAAAGCGTAAGATCTATGGCCGGTGCATATGCAATATCAACTGACATTTGTTATAATAGGTACAACAGTCGCTCGCGCTTCACGTATGACACGTTTCTGTAAGATTATCAATGTCAGGTTAGGGTATGGAGGAGGCATATGCCTGTGTGCTTGGCTGCTTAATGAACGCGAAATCACATAATTACGACACTTTTCTTTGTGTAACATTGATCAAAATGATATTCTTTCTATGATGATGAAACCGTCGTCCCGTAACCAAATCTAGCCGTTCTTTGGTGGTATCTTCGTGCTGGTCAGCCCTTTCGTTTCGCGACCGTGAAAGGCCGGAAGCAGTACGCCCATATGCAGAGCAGCCGGATAACGCACACTTATAAAAAAACAGGAACTTTCATCATGCAATCATATTCATTCAGACTTTATAGATTCACTGAGCACAGATTTGTTGTATCCAGATGTCCTATTCTCTAGTGATGTCGTCGTCGTCCGCCCACGCTCTGGCTTTGCGCTGCCATGAAACAGGGAGCTGTGTAGCGTGATTACTTTACTTTCCTGCTCTCATTTTCCTGAAAGAAAAGTGCAAAGAAACAAATCGCAAAATAAATACACTTCGCTGTTAATCTAGATTTTGTTAGAAGACTGCTACGAATGATGCACAGATTTTGGTTCGTGTTTCCATGGACTTGGCGGCAGGACGTATCGCGAACGCCCGGCTCCTCCTATCTCATTTTAGAGAATAGTCGGCAGTGTTTCCACTTGTTTCATAGCAAATCTATTTTAATCTCTTCCATTATCCCTGTAATTAAACTCTATAATCATTTTCCATTCTCATTTCCATCTGTCAACCTCCACCACGCCGAGTACCCTACATCCTTAGCATCCACCCACCCACATCCAACCTCGTCCCAACTACCACCACGCTATTACCCCATATCATTCCATTTTACCCTGTCAAATCTTTCCATAGCGACTTTTCCATCACAATCCCTCGTTGCATTCATCTCTACGCGAGGTGGATCCTAGTTACCACTACCCAGCGGTCAGCGCTCTCCGCTCCTTGCACCACCATCCTATTCGGCGCTAGCATTCTCTGAAACATCCTCTTCTATCCCGCCCTTGTTCATCAACTGATGAACAATCCCGCCAAGACGTTGCACTCCTCTTAAACCCTCGCCGCTTTAACCCATTGCCGTTCCCTTTAAGGAAAACTAAAATAGCTCCATCAGTCATCTGCAGCCACTACCCTGACAGGCTCTCTCACACCCTCTCGCTGCTCGTTCGTCACGCGACCACCCTCCCAAAGAGGAAGCTCAATTAACCACCACCTTCGTCTTACTTTTTACGTTTTTGGTAGCATCTCGGAGCGCGCTCTCACTCATTCAGCAGACCGCGAAGGATTCAGTTCGCTAATCTGCGCGGTCTGCTGCATGGCAATGGTTCGCTACTCGGCCGGGCGGTCCCAGCCGTGCATACCTTTTCGGGAACGCGCTGGGAATGCCCCTCCTCCGATCGACACCTGACATGGTTACTCAAGCAAGCATGCATAGGGGATGTATATTGGATGAATTAATGCATGTGGAATCAATGCATGTATGTATACTTTTTACATCATATTATGTGCTGAATATGTATAATGTTTACCCATGCGGGATAATCTGCTCCGCAGTACTCCGTCCCCGTCTAGTACTTTACGCTAAACAGCTGCCAGTAGCCAGGCTCCTTCGTGGCCGTCGGCCCATCATTGCTCTTGCCCGCGCCCCAGTACTCACCCGTCTCCTTCTCCAGGAAAGTGTAGCCTTGGCTGGGCGTGTAGCCAATCGTAAACACGGCCGCCTTGCTCTTGTCGTCGCAGAGCACACCGCCGCCGCAAATGTACTCGCTGCAGGCAACGTTGCTGAGAGTAAAGTCGCTACCACCCAGTTCGACGACGTGCACCACCCAGCGCTGCGATTTCTTGTCGTGCTTCGCCGTAGCCGCTCGTAGGATCGGCTTCTTGCTGCTGCCGCACTTCATGGCGGTGAGGGCCTGGCCGCCGCTCTCAATGGTGAGGTAGCGGCCTTCGGTGAGCTTACCGCGGACGGGCTTGAAGCCGTCGCCGACGACAGTGGTCATGTCCTGGATCGCACCCGGGCCGGTGTAAGGTGCCGGCGGCTGGTACTGAGGGTGCTGAGCCTGGCAGTACGACGAGCCATCCCACTGGCCCTTGCCGTTCTTGTGAGGCTCGGGCGTGGCGGGCAGTTCGACAGGCTCGGCGTCGGGGTTGGAAAAGTCAAACGCGTTGACGAGATCGCCCATGTTGGCGCGGCGCCAGGGCACCATCTCGTCGGTCTTGACGTCGCGGCCTTTGGCCTCCTGCCATTTTTCCAGGAAGAGGATCTGCGAGTTGTGGTCGGTGTGCTCAGTGTAGACGCCGCCGTGGCGCGTCCAGGGAGAGATGATGTAGAAGGGCACGCGGTAGCCGGGGCCGGTAAAGGTGTAGCCGACTTTGCCGTAGGGGTCGTCGAGCCACTCGCCAGCGGTGCCCTTGGGAGAGCGGTAGGGGTCGACGTGGTCGGCCCAGCCGCCGGTTTCATCATAGGAGACGATGAGCGCCGTCTTGTTGTACATGGGGGACTTGATCACGGCATCGGCAATCTTGCGCTGCAGCCAGCCGCCGTCCTTGGGCATGTAGGGTGTGTGTTCGGAGAGAACGCGGGGGCCGATGATGTAGGAGAGCTCCGGGAGAGTGCCGTTGGCGGCCATTTCGTAGAAGGAATCCAGGGAAGATCCGACCATACCCTTTTTGTAGAGCGGCGACGACGGGTCGGCGTCCTGGAACTGGCCAAACCAGGCGTAGGGGTTGTCATCAAAGTTGTCGTTGGTGTCTTGGAAGACGGTCCAGGAGACGTTGGCCTTTTCAAACATCTCGCCGGTGGTCTTCCACTTGAGAGGGTAGCAGTTGATGCCGCCGTCTTCGCAGCCGGGCGACTCATTGTTGTCAATGTAGGGGTTGCCACCCTGGTCGGGCTTCTGCGGGCTGCCGGGGGAGTTGATGGAACCAGAGATCCAAGTCACTCTGTTCGGATTAGTAGCAGCGACAACACCTTCCTGCAAATTGTTAGACGGGCAGGACGAAAGCTTTCAGGAGAGGTTTGGAAGTACCTGGTACATGTCACCGAGAACCCAGCCGTCGGCAAGGGCCCACTGGATGGGAATGTCTTGCTTCTGGAAGTAACCAATGCTGTTGACGGTGTTGTTCATGGCCCAGTGGTCGTTGGTGCCATGGTTCCAAGCGGCGTGGTTCTCAAACCAACCGTTGCTGCCGGCGTACATGCACTGGGTCGCCTCGTTCCACTGGCCGCCGAGGTAGTTGAGGTACCAAGGGTTGATATGGTCGGCCTTGGTGGTCATCTTGGAGTTGACAACCTGGTTCCAGACGGGCTTGTCGCCGTTCATCTGGAGGTTGGCGTCGGCAAAGCCGCGGACGCCGGGCATGGTGCCAAAGTAGTGATCGAAAGCACGGTTCTCTACATGCTTGTCAGTGTGTGTGTTCATCTGGTATAGAATAAGACAGTGTACAAACCCTGCATGAAGAGGACGACATGGTCAATATCGGCGAGGCTGCCGGCGGCGACAGGCTGAGACCACAAGGCCAGGACTGTGGCGGCCGAGGCGATGCGAAAGGTACTCATGATGGTAGGGTAGCACCAGGACAGGAGCAGTTGAAACAGCATCGTGAGCCGTTGAGTGACGCGGGGCAGGCTGATATAACAAGGAACCCGGGGTGTTGCTCTGAACTCATTCTAATCTTCTTTGACCGGCACCAGAGGGGGCGCCGGCGAGCATTGTTTGTCGGCACCCCGGAGGCAGCTCCGCCCAATGCAACATAGAGTCTGATCCAATCCCATCAGGCGAGCAGTGCATGTGGACAGGGGGGGACGGGAGTGTGTGGGGGGTGGTAGTGAAGATTACGGTGATGCACGAGGCCAAGCGATATATCTCGGGAGTATCTAATATGGAGGACAAGATAAGGGGAAAGGGAAAGCGTGAGGGACAGCTTGGCGGTGTAAGTGAGGCCGTGCGAACAAGTACTAAGTAGAGGCTAGCCTCAGTAGGAGAGGGCTGCCGTAGCAATTTTGCTGCGCCAAACCTTGCTCAAAAAAAGGCAGAAAAGGCTCAGAGAGCATCTAGACCTCGTATTCTACAACCCTGATTATTTTTACACCTGGTAACAACGTGTTGAATCAAATCGACCCGTGGTGCCAGTATTGCAGCTGATCCTTGGGCTCTGAGCACCTGCCAATACCTGCCTTAGTGGATGTCGCCCCTGTACGCATCCCCGCAGCGGGTCGTTCAGGGGATACATCCACTAAAACAGAGCCCGCAGAGCACTAAAGCTCCTGCTAGCGCCCCCAACCAGTGGAGTCGTTCCTGCACACGTGCCCCGGCCGCGATGCTTGGCTGGCCTCACATCGGCTGCATCCATCACAGCAAACGCAGCCTATGCAAGAGCCTTTATTGCAAATGCCTCATCTGCCAACGCCTCCAATGCAACCTCGTCCAATTTGACACCGACGGAACTAGCCATCCAGCCATCCAGCCGGCTTGTCACCATACCCTCCTCCGTCGTACTTCCGGCAAGGGCAATTGCCGGCCCCACGAACACGCACATGAGCCTCGATCCGCGCTGAGCCTTGTTCGTCCTTTTTATGAGATTCCTCTTTGGGTAGCCGCGGTCAGCTCGTGAGGTTTTGCTCCGGGTTGTCTAGCCGCGCTGTCAATTCAGGATCAAATGGACTCCCAGCATCTTCATCGAAGGGCCAACTCCACGGCTGCCCGCGACAACATGGAAATGGACGATCGCAGCGTTCCCGTGAAATGGCAGAATAGCAAGTCGCAAAGATCTGGAAACGGCTTCGCAAGACGCTTGTCAATATGGCTGGTGGGCGTCGTCTTTGCTGTATTGGCGACGCTGCTGGTTGGGCCGTACTTTGGCCTACATCCTCAGCAGCTGCTCTACAAACAACCTCACAAACAACCTCAACGCGATCAAGTGGCCATACAACTACACCCACATCTACACACTAATCGAGATGCGAAAACTTTGCGCTTCGATTGGACCGTCACCACTGGCCTGCGCAGTCCCGATGGCGTCGAGAAGCAAGTCTATCTCGTCAATGGTCCGCCATCTCACTCTCATACAATACCCCAGCGCTAACATACGCAGGTGAATTCCCTGGACCGACGATAGAGGCTCGCTCGGGAGACAGGATCATTGTTCACGTCCACAACCGTCTCCCAGATGAGGGCCTGTCACTTCACTGGCACGGCCTGCAGATGAGAGGCAACAACACCATGGACGGCGCTGTAGGCATCACCCAATGTCCCATCCCCAGCGGCAAAGACTTTGTGTACGACTTTAATATCGGCGCCCAAGAGCACGGCACGTTCTGGTGGCATAGTCATCACAAAGTCCAGCGCGGAGATGGTCTATTCGGTGGCCTAGTTGTACACCCTGCTCACCAGACCTTGTCCGACGACTACGATGATGTCCTCCTCATGGTTGGAGATTGGTTCCATCGCCCGCAGGCCGACGTCCTCGACTGGTATGCAGCATGGACTAGCCTCGCTGAAGAGCCGGTGCCCGACTCATTACAAATCAACGGCCGTGGGCGATTTGACTGCGCCATGGCGATGCCCGCCCACCCCCTCAACTGCACAGACCTGGCCGTAGCCGACATGACGCCCATCTTCCGCCGCAAGGCTGCCCGCACCAGAGTCCGACTCGTCAACGTCGGCACCGTATCTGGTATGACCCTGATGGTGGACGGGGCCACGCTCCAGCCAATCGAGGTCGACGCTGGCTGCACCCTACAATCCGCCGCCACAGACGCCGTTGGCATCTTGTACCCTGGCGAGCGCACGGACGTGATGCTCTCTTGGAAGGATGGCTTCCAACGCGAGCCGTGGCTCAACATATACCTGGACGATGAGTACGTGCTTCCGTTTCATGCTGGTAGACTTTATTCGCTAATGCAATCGCAGGAATTATTCACGCCCCAATCCCGCGCTCGTCCAAGAACAAGCCTTCCCAGCGCTTCCGGATGCAACGGTAGCGGCCAAGTTTCCACCGCCCCGAGATCTCGCCGCCATCGAAACGCGCACCGATCTCACCCGCCTAACTTCCGATCCTCTTCCCAGTACCCTCCCTGCAGCCCAGCACACCATTCTCTTTTATCTGAAAACAATGATCAAGTCGCATCTCGGGAACACCCCCCACGGCTACGTCAACCACACCACCTGGGAGCCGCAAGCCCAACCCCTGCTGTCCCTGCGCCGTCAAGACTGGGACAAGCACCAGCTATTCCCGTACGTGCAGGTCGGACCTGACCCTGTGCATGTCGACCTCGTCATCAACAATCTAGACGACGGCGCGCACCCTGTGCACCTCCACGGGCACTCCTTTTACGTGCTCTCGTCGTTTCGCGCCGACGGGCGCTCCGGCTGGGGCAGCTACAACCCCCACGACTCGGCCAGCGCGCCCGGTCAGCCGCTCAACTTGCGGAATCCGCTCGTCAAGGACACGGTCAGCGTGCCACGCCGCGGGCACGTCGTGCTGCGCGTCGTGGCGGACAACCCCGGGCTGTGGATGCTGCACTGCCACATGATGGTGCACATGGGCGTCGGCATGGCGGCCGGTCTGCATGTCGGGCCGGCGGGGGACGAGGAGCACGCGCAGGCGATGGACCCAACGGCGAGTGCGCTGTGTGCGCGCTAACCCTCACTCACGATTATGATTGACGCAAGTCACAATCAGCATGGGCCGAGATGCCCATGGCCAGTTATATCAATGATGGCTGCCCCTGTCTAAAGCATACAGGGCACGGGGATAATATCCTCTTACAGAGCACCGACCCGGCACGGTCGAAAAAGGGATGCATTTCCGGCAATACGTTCGACGGATGGAATATGCAAGATACCAAGATAACCGGTTTTGCCAGAATTATCAGACATGGCAAATACAAGAATTTCTGCCGAAATGTTTAGACACGCAAATGGATGAACGTGGTCGGAAATGGTTGGCCCACCCGTTGCGTGGGTTGTCGTCCCACCGCTTCGCGGTTCCTGGCAATGACATATTTAGCACACTACACGCCGCGCCGCACGAATCAGTCTGCATGCAAAACAAAGAAAAAAAATTCTTGGCAGTCTCGTC
Source organism: Paracorniculantispora psalliotae (assembly GCA_002796755.1). Taxonomy (NCBI): domain Eukaryota; kingdom Fungi; phylum Ascomycota; class Sordariomycetes; order Hypocreales; family Cordycipitaceae; genus Paracorniculantispora; species Paracorniculantispora psalliotae. The sequence goes on along the minus strand of PHFE01000069.1, from coordinate 62,506 downwards.
GCCCACGCCTATGCCTGCCGTGAATGCCAATGTTACAGACCCACAAAGCCCATCAAGTGTCGTTAACCTTAAAACGCCTCGCCCGTCGCCATCTTTTGCAAGACGTCATTAAACTGGATCCCAGTGCCCTCAATCTCTGATGTCGAGCGACGGCCAACAACCAGATGTTGCCGTTGCCTCGCGAAAAAAAAGCCTCTTCGATCGCGGCTTTCCTTTTACGGCATGCCGGTGCAGATTGTGCCAAGATCGCCCGTGGTCTTCACAATGTCAGCCACGACCAACTCACACGCCACGCTGGTTTTGGCCAGCCAGACCCCGAAGCAAGCGTTCATATCATAATCATAAAAGCCGATTTCTGATATGGGAACCGTAGCAATCGGAAGACGGCTAGAACGGCAGCATAAGTGGTGCTCGTTAAACGCAGTCGACTGCGTCATAAACCGCATCGTCAAGACCACTTTTGGGTTATCAGACATGGAAATGTACGGCCAGCACCGGTTGCAAAATCTCTTCCCGCTTCTAAATATGGGCCGTCACATACTCTGACCAGATAACTGGCGCAGTCTCCAATAGTCGTGGGTCATCTTGAGCACAGAAGCTATTGTGACCTCAGCCAAGCCTTGAGTTGGCCGCCCTCTCCACAGTGATGGCGACAATAAAAACGCTGGACTACATAATGAGTGGTGTCCCAACATCGAAATTCCCGGGTTTAGCGGCTACTTTTCCATCTCATACATCGTATTCTCGTCATCATGGCCAACGAGGAGAAGCGCGAACCGTCTGCCGACTCCGGCAACGGCAGCACCAGTGCGACCGAACACTCCAACACCAACCTCGCGCGCAAGGAGGAGCGCAAAGAATCAAAGAAGAGCGGCGGCTTCCTGTCCAAGTTTACGCTGCCGGAATGGAAGGTCCGCGGAGAGCTACTCGAGGGCCGCGCGCTCAACTACTCCATCGGCATCATCGCCTCGTGCGGCTTCCTCATGTTTGGCTACGACCAGGGCGTGCTGAGCGCGCTGCTGACGCTGGACGACTTTCAAAAGAACATTGCCCTCATGACGCCCCGCGAAAAGTCCAACCCCATCTGCTGGCTCGACGACGCGGCCACGATCCCGGACCCGAGCATGTGCACCGGCGACTCCAACACTCAAGCCGCGGGCGTGGCCATCTACCAGGTGGGCTGCTTCCTGGGTGCGGTGTTGATCTTCTTCTACGGTGAATCTTGGGGTCGCAAGTCGTCTACTTTCTGGGGCAGTTTGATTATGATTATCGGTACTGCGATGCAAGCTGCCAGTTTTGAATACGGACTTTTTGTCGCCGGCCGTGTCGTCGGTGGCATTGGCAACGGCATGGTTACGTCCAGTGAGTAATTTTACACAACGTGTGTTGACCTTGTACTAACTTTACAGCCATTCCCACCTGGCAATCCGAATGCGCTCGTCCTCACAGGCGAGGCTTCCTCATTATGCTCTCCGGTGCCCTCATCTCCGGCGGCATCATGATTGCGTATTGGGTTGACTTTGGCTTCTACTTCCTCGAGGGTTCCATCCGCTGGCGCTTCCCCATTGCGTTTCAGAGCTTCTTCACCCTCATCGTCATGTGGGGTCTGCTGTATCTGCCCGAGTCGCCGCGCTGGCTGGCCATGCACGGTCGCATGGACGAGGCCACGAGCGTGACGGCGCGTCTCCTCGGCAAGCCGGTCGACCACGCAGATACGAAGCAGGAGGTGCAGAATATCATGGACGGCATCGAGGCGGCCGGCGCGCAGGGCAAGTTCAACAACAAGGAGCTGCTCACGGGCGGGCCCTCGCAGAACCTGCGCCGCACGCTGATTGGCGTGGCCGCGCAGTTTGGCCAGCAGATTTGCGGCATCAACCTCATCACGTACTATGCCACGTTTCTATTTGAGAACTCGCTCGGCTTCGACTCGAAGATGTCGCGCCTGCTGGCCGCGTGCAACGGCACCGAGTATTTCCTGGCGTCGCTCGTGGCGCTCCCGCTGATTGAGAGGACGGGCCGCCGCACGCTGATGCTGTTTGGCGCCTTTGGCATGATGGCGTCCATGGCTGTTCTGGCGGGCAGCGTCTCGACGGGCACCACGCTGCCCAACGGCGCTCCCTCGCTCAACACGACGTACGGCGTGACGGCGACCGTGTTCCTTTTTGTCTTCAACACCTTTTTCGCCATTGGTACGTTACCCCCACATACATTACGCACATCACCGACTAACACGCAAAGGCTGGCTTGGCATGACTTGGCTGTACCCCGCCGAAATCACCAACCTGCGCATCCGCATCCAGGCCAACGCTCTTTCTACCTGCTCCAACTGGCTGTCCAACTTCCTCATCGTCATGATCACGCCCCCTGCCTTTGCCAACCTCGGCTACCGCACGTACATTATGTTTGCCGTCTTCAACGCCGCCATCATCCCCGTGGTATGGATCTTCTTCCCGGAGCCCAAGGGTAGGAGTTTGGAAGAATTGGATGTGATTTTTGCGAGTGCGTACGTGGATAATGTGAGTCCGGTGAAGCGCGCAAAGGAGATGCGCCATATTGAGGGACGAGAATTGGAGAGCGAGCTGGACAAGTACTTTGGACCGCAGAGCGGGCAGAACTCGGCGTAACGAATACCATGGCCATAGACGCTAGATTTTATGTTTATACAGACCCATCAATGACACTTGGATGTAATTATTTCTCTTTGCAATGAATCGTAGACTGGCCAATGGATATGATATCTGCGGCGAGGTTAGCTACATCCACGCCACCTTCAGCTGGGCATCATTCTTCTGCACAAGCACGTCCCCGTACACATCTGGTCTTCTCGCCTTCCTGTACCTAAATCCACCCGCCTTCTCCAACTTTTCTCTCGTACACACTGCCAGCACCATATCCTCATCCAGTTTCCTACATTCCGCGAGCACATCTCCAAACGGATCAATCACCATACTACAGCCATTCTTCAACTGATCATCGTCCATGCCAATCGGATTGCTAAATACCACGTAAATCCCGTTATCGTACGCCCGCGCCGGAAGCCACTTCATCAGCCACGCGCGGCCTTTTAAACCATCAAATTCTGCCCGGAGCGTCGTCGGATCCGCGGCCCGGTTCGTCCAGAGAATAGGATCCACGAAACCGGCGCCAGGGCGTGTAGAGGGCGTGCACATGGTGACGTGCGGCGCGAACAGCACCTCTGCGCCGCTCAGAGCGGTCGCGCGCACGTTTTCGACGACGTTGTTGTCGTAGCAGATTAAGATGCCTGCTTTCCAGCCGAGAAGATCAAAGACGACGATTTCATTGCCCGCGCTCAGATATTGACTGATGAAGGGGTGGAGTTTGCGAAAGCGCGCGAGGAGGCCGTTGCCGTCGACGCAGATGTAGGTATTGTAAATCTCATCGTTCTCTTCGTCGCGCTCGTATAAACCCGCGAGGATTACGATACCGAGTTCCTTTGCGATGGCGATGAGAGCTTGCGTGCTAGGTCCGGACGGCACCGTCTCCGCAACATCGTACAGTTCGGACCGGGAGAGGCGGGAGGCGAACGTGTACCCCGGGATACAGCATTCGTGAAAAGCGACGACTTGGGCGTTTTGAGAAGCGGCAAGAGAGGCAAACCGATGGATGGAGGCGAGGTTGGATGATTTGTCGCCGGAGACGTTGGTGAACTGCACAGTGGCGATGCGTAAATCGGATGCACCTGGCATGATGAACTAAATAGCCAATCGACGAGTGAAGAAGAACAAATGTTTAGCTGAATTCAAATATGAAGTTCAAAGTTGAACTGAAAGACGGTTTTAAATAAGAAGAGTGGTATTCTTCTGGGACAGCTGCTTTTATAGACGTCGGCGTCGATGTATCCAACGCGGAAGTTCGTATTCTGTCGCTTTGACGAGTGAGGCTGATATTGAGCGGAGTTGCCTCTTTGGGACGGTTTACGGTATAACGAGCACACTTGGCAAGGCGGATTTAATTTACTCAAACCTCAGTATTCCACTGTTCTCGTCTCTCGCTATTATTGTCCAAAGCCGAATTTACCGAACCTCGCCATCGTGAACGGTCGCTCATGGGGCGGGGTGGAAGCAGTACCCTGCATCGGCCGTGTTGTTCAGTTAAATGTAGGCCGCCAGCAACGGTGAAAACAGTTGGTCGCTTCGCATTGACAGAAATAAAATAGTGTGTCAAAGAGAAATCCTATCGAAGTTTGGTCTTATCACTGGTTCGTTCACCACTGGCAGTCGAGAGAACTGCGTTGCAGAGCAATGAGAGGTTTTCAGACTCGGCAACGTTGAAACGTCGATGAGTGGCAGCTCATCATTGAGGGAAGCAAAAGAACAGAAGAAGAAGAAAAAATTGTTATCATGGCTTTACTATTTCATTCATTTTATTTTCACACGCTTATTTTTCTTTTCTTTCATTTCCTCGCTCCGCTCGACGTGGGCTGTATAAGCCCCTCTGTAGCCCCTGGAACAGGGCGTCTCCGCTGCGCGACGACGCGCCAAGCTCAAGTCGGGCATCTGCGACACCTGCCTACACCTTGAAAGCAAGAAGATGAAGACTATGCAGGAGATGAGAAAAGCGGAAAAAGCCAGGGGAGGTGATGATGAAGTAACTGCTCTTGGAGGTGTAGGTTAAGGTGGTAGAGTATGAATTGTTGGGCTTAGCGGGGACATTCTGTACCATAAGGATACTAACAGGCTTACATGGTCTAAGTCGAGCGAAGCGAGGAAGAAAAGGAGAAGAGATATTTTTACGAAGGACGGGAGAGGAAGGGTTTAGTAAAGGTCAGTGATTGTTGTTAGAGGTGTTGACTGAAGTGGTTTGTGATGAATTGGGCGTGTCCTCGCGTACCGGGGATACTCTGTGTGGCAGGGCTACCAATTGGTGTATATGGCCCACGTCGAGCGAAGCGAGGAAAAGAAAAAAAAGGGGAGAAAAGAAGGAGAAAAAGAGGAAGTTAAGGAAGAGTAAGTCAACTGTTTCTATTATGTCAACATATTGCCTGGAGGAACATAAGTGCTGGTAGTTGGCCGACGTCTCCTCCATATTTAGCGCAACGATCGGCGTAGACGGAGTAAAGCTGCCAAGTCGTGAATTCCTGAAGAGGGAGCTCAATTGTATTCCATTACCTGCTATCCATGTTTAAAGTATTGGCTATTTCCACCAAGTTAGTTATACATTCACGCAGTCAATCGTCAATCGTCAATCGCTCTTGCCATTCAACAGGCAACACCATTACTACGTATAATAATCAATGTTGAGGCTGAACCTGCGGGGCGCGATCGAACAGCCACCTTTTAGTGCTCTCTCACCGGTGACTGTCCGCGGTGAGACAATGTCGCCGACCGTAAGCACTGATCGCATTCGCTTGATTTACCCGTCTCAAACCCGCAGAGCAAACAATACTGCATTCGACAGAGGAAAACAGCCGTGATGAGGCAAACAAAAGACGCAGGCAATATATGATCCTTGGCGGGGGAAATTGCCCATGCCCGAACAGGCAGGTCAGCGGCCATGAGGAAGCGAGCCTTTTTGCTAGCGGCCGTATCAGTTAATTCTGTTGACGCAATTCTGCGGACGGGGTATAAATATATGGTCGCCTCGCAGTGTTACCTCACAGCACGAAGGTAGCCAACTTTACTCTTCACAATCGAACACCATGAAGCTTTGCACCGCGCTGGCTGCGGCTCTGGCCGCCGCCTTTAGCATTGAAGCCGCACAGCTGCCGTTTCCCGCTAGCTCAACCGGCCAGCGTCTACTGAGCTACAACGAGACGACGCCGTCGCCGCGCCTGCGGCCCAAGTCGACGCAAGTGAAGTGGGCGTCGGCGTCGGCGGGCGGCGGTGACGGGCAGTACGTGTCAAGCAACAACGACGGGGATCTGGTGCGGACGGACATTGTGACGGGCAACGCGACCGTGTTTCTTAAAAAGAGCCAGCTGCCGGATGACATGGACGATTACCAGATCAGCGCCGACGGGCGCGCCGTGCTCTTCACCGTCAACGCGACCCAGGAGTACCGGTCGTCGAGCCTGGCCGACTACACGATCCTGGATACTACGACTGGGAAGACGAGCCCGCTGGTGGCGGACCAGGTCGGTGACATTCAGTTTGCGAAGTTTTCCCCGACGGGTGACTCAATTGCGTTTATCCGTGGCAACGATCTATGGATCCGCGACAGCAGCGGTGTCGTGCATCAAATCACCACCGACGGGGGGCCGGACCAGTTCAACGGCGTGCCAGACTGGGTGTACCAAGAGGAGGTCCTCGGCGCCGCGTCGGCGTTTTGGTACTCGCCGGACGGCAAGTTCATTGCGTTTCTGAGCCTCAACGAGACGGGCGTTGGCACCTACACCATCCCGTACTATATGAACAGGCAAAAGTACGCGCCGACATACCCCAAGGAGCTGAAGCTGCGGTATCCGAAGGTCGGCTCGACGAATCCCCGCGTGAGCCTACATTTGTTGAACGTCGAGACGCGAGAGACGCGAAACGTGGCTGTGGATGCGTTTGGCGACGAGACGATTATCGGTGAAGTCGCATGGGTCACCAAGACGCACGACACCTTCATCTACCGCGCCTTCAACCGCGTGCAGGACCTGGACAAGCACATCACGGTCAACACCCAAACCGGCGAGTCCAAGCTGGTGCGCGAGCGCGACGGCACCGACGGTTGGTTTGAAAACGCGCAGGATATCCGCTTCGCCGGCGCCGTCAAGGGCAGCTGCAACGCCACCTACTATGTCGACACCTCGGATGAGTCCGGCTGGACGCACATTTACCTGTACCCCGTCAAGGGCGGGAAGGCGATCCAGCTGACGTCGGGCAACTGGGACGTGCGACGCATCGCCAAAGTCGATCCCAAGCGCAAGACGGTCGCCTTTCTGGCGTCGAAGCGCCACAGCACCGAGGCGCACCTGTACAGCGTGTCGTGGGCGACCATGCAGGTCACGCCGCTCGTCGATGATTCCGCACCTGCGTACTACGACGCTTCGTTTTCCACCGCTGGCGGATACTACATCCTCTCCTACCAGGGCCCGGCGATCCCGTACCAGCAGGTCTTCGCCGCCAACAGCACTTCACCTATCCGCACGCTCGAGAGCAACGAGGCCTACTACAAGCAGACGCAGACTTACAAGCTGCCCAACACCACGTTCCTCGAACTGCAGCACCCCGACGGTTTCTCACTCAACGTGCGCCAGACGCTGCCCGCGAACTTTGATCCCTCCAAGAAGTACCCCGTGTTGTTCAACCCGTACGGCGGACCCTTTTCGCAAACCGTTCAGAAGAAATACTTCCCCCTCGGCTGGGCCGCGTACATTGCGTCCGATCCTGAGCTCGAGTTCATCACGTACGCCGTCGACGGGCGCGGCACGGCGGGTAAAGGGCGCAATTTCACCTGCTCCGTCGTGAAGCAGCTCGGCACGCTCGAAACCGCCGACCAAGTCTGGGCGGCGCGCGAACTCGCTTCTCGCTTCTCCTACATCAACGCCAATAAATTCGGTATGTGGGGATGGTCCTTTGGCGGCTATCTGACCGCCAAAGTGGTCGAGGCCGATTCCGGCGCCTTCACGTTCGGTCTCATCACTGCGCCGGTGACGGACTGGCGTTTATACGATTCGGTGTACACGGAGCGGTACATGAAGACGCTCGCCGGGAACGAAGCCGGGTACAACCACACAGCTGTGCGCAAGGTAGATGGGTTCAAAAATATCCCTGGAGGTGTCGCGATTATGCACGGCACGGGCGACGACAACGTGCACTACCAGAACAGCGCGGCGCTGATTGACTTGCTCGTTGGGGAGAAGGTGTCGCCTGCGCAGGTAAAGATCATGCCCTTTACTGATAGCACGCACAGTATTAGCTATAATCAGGCCAGCACGTACTTGTATAAATTCCTGACGTCGCGACTGTGGGATGAGGTGCAGCGCAAGGAAAGGGGTTTGATTCATCAGTGGAGTCGTCGCAAGATCTAGATTTGCTGTACATGACTTAATTTATTTGTTTAAACTTGCTCCTCTTCTCTTTCTTTCTTTTCTTTTTCAACCTCGCTTCGCTTGACGTGGGCCGTGCAAGCCCGTCGGTATCCTTGCTTCACCGGGTATCCTCGCTGTGCGAGGATACGACAATTCACCTTGTCAACAAATTTTAATAGCATTTACTCCCTTCGTCCCTCGTACTCTTAGGTTTTCTTTTCTTTTCCTCGCTTCATTTCATGTAGTCTGTTTAGGCATCTCGGTAAGCTTCCGACACTGGGATCATCCCTGCGCAAGGCTGCATCCATCTCAATAGTCTCTGTTGACTATACTAAAGCTGCGCTATTTTCCTACCCAGTGATCTACTCCCCTATTCGCAGTAGCTACCTTCTCATGCAATTTTTTTCTGTGAAAAAAAATGCTTCACATGCTAATTGCAAATGCTTCGAATGCGGCGCTGCTAACAAACCTAACGCCAGAGTTTGGCGGTGGCTGGTAAACTTTGCCCGTCCAACCCAGCGAATCTGCAGCGCCGATGCACCACGTGCAAGACACAAAAAGCCATAATACCTATGACGTGCTCTATTCAAGACATTTTCAAAAATTGCAGTTTTTCAATGCGAGAAAAAAAGAAGGCGGGTGCTCCCTCGATGTCTTAGAGATCGACAGGCACGCGGGAAGACGACGCTGCCCAATAGGAAGCCGATAGCTACCCATAAAACCATGCGCTGTCAAGGTGGAGCGAGACTTCATGCAAAGAAAAGACGAGCAGCCTGACGTGGAATCTGCATTGGCAACGGCCATCGGGCATCTGCCTCACTCGGGACTCGTCTGCCGGGGCGGAGACAGCAGCAGCTCTGACTGACTCGTCACGATTAATTTGCATTGCTGTTAATTTTGGTATTTTTAGTTGTGCTGCGGTTTTGTCCACAGTCGTCGTCAGCTCGGTGGCTTTCTGCGGCTGGCTGGCGATGGCTGTTTTACGCGCGTTATCTGGACTCGGCTCGCTCAACCCTGGTCCCCTGGCCCAAGCCGGGATGTTGATGCGCTGCAACAAGGCTAATACGAGCCAGAGCCTCACGATGGATTCGGCAGCGGGCGACCACACTCCATTTGTCGCAGCCTTTCTCAAAGATAGTGCCCTTATTCCGAGACAAGCCCGCCTCCTCGGGCACATACCAGCGCTGCATCGGGCGCTCACCTACAAATGCCGGCCAACTAGCGCCGGAGCTGTGAGCGCCTCAATGCCAGGCCGCGCAGTTCAGAGTTTCCAGCCAGCAACCGGCGCGGGCGGGCCTGCCCGGCTTTAGGTTCTGGTGTCGTGTGCCAGCATAAACTTTCTGGGGCATGGACGGGCACGGGCAACGGAAAAAGGATTTTATAAATGCCATGCGCCCGCCTTGCAGACTGCATACCTTTCGTGTCTCACCTGTCCGACTTCTATGACCGCATCCAAGCCTTGTGCGCTCTGCAGGAAGCCTCTTCCATTTCGCAGTATATAGCTGGCATTGGGCCCTACATATGAAAAGTACCGCACTCACATTATGATGCGTCTGACAACATGGTTCTGGGCAGCCTTACCCTCGGCCGTGCTGGCGGCCGAGGGACCTGTCTACACTTACACACCGGCAACGCACAGGATTGCACAACCCGCACCGCTCATACCGACCCTGGACTGGAAGTTCTACGACAAGGGCACGACCTTTCACTACAATACCACCTCTCCCCACGATCACAACTGGATTGGCCTCTATTACGCCTTTGGCGGCGGTCCGGACAATGGCACGCTGGAGATGGAGGCCCTCGCGTGGAAGTACGCCCCCGGAAACGAAGGCGTCGTGCACATTGACACGTCCGAATTTCACAAAGGCCCCTACAAGGCCTACTACATGGCGAGGGACGGCTACGAGTCGCTCGCGCCGCCGACCGAGTTCAGCGTGACGAACGTCAAGGAGGTGCGCTTCTACGCCAACAAGATGACGCTGCGGCCCGCGCGCGAGGGCGAGTACTACACGTACGACGCGGCCAAGATGGCGAGCATCACGGGCGACCCAGAGAACAAGTACTGGCTCATCTACGGCAGCGGCGAGCGGTGGGTGCATGTGACGCAGAGCGGTGTCATCTACGGCACGCCGAACAACAAGTCCGACCGCGTGACGCGCATGGCGATCAAGGTCGACACGCGGCTGAACCTGTCGTATTTCATGGAAATCGTCATCCCCGTGCGCAACACGCAGGAGCCGCTGGTGACGCAGCTGAAGGTCATGAGCCTCAACATGTGGGTGGGCGGCACCAATGTGGACGGCTACCACTCCAAACAAGTCGACCTCATCACCAAGCTCGACGTAGACATCATTGGGCTGCAGGAGACGTACGGCATCCACGCGCTGCGGCTCGCGCACGCCCTAGGCTGGTGGGCGTACGAGACGGGCGACGCGTCCATCATCTCGCGGTTCCCTATTGTCGAGGCACTCCCGTCGACAAACAAGACGGCGGGGGTGCGCATCGCGATTGACGGTGACCGGCAGCAGGTCGTGGTCTGGGGCGCGCACCTGGGCTACACCAACTACGGGCCGTACGGGTTCTGCTTCGATGGCAAGAGCGCAGAGGAAGTGATGCAGATGGAGGACGACTCGGGCCGCACCGCCCAGGCAAAGGAGATGACCGAGGCGATGAAGCCGTACATTGACAACGCCGACAAGGTGCCCGTGATTCTGACGGGCGACTTCAACGCCCCGTCGCACCTCGACTACACCAACACAACCTCGCACATCAACTGTCAGGCCGGCGATTTTAAATGGCCGTCGTCGTGGTATCCCGTGGAGGCTGGCCTCAAGGACTCGTTTCGCGAGGCGCACCCGGATCCCGTGCGCGAACCCGGGTACACGTGGTCGCCGATTTTCCTCACGAACCCAGACTACGACAACAGGCCGGAGCCGAAAGACCGCATCGATTTCGTGTACTATGCCGGGTCGACGCTGCGCATCAACAGCTCGGAAGCGTACATGCTGGAGCAGCCTGTGCCGAAGGCGGAGCCGAAGCACAAGGGAAACTACTGGACGACGGACCACCGGGCGGTGCTTACTGTATTTGACATGGTGCACAATGGGACGACAAAGGATTATGGCAGTTGATTGATTATTTTTGATTGATTTATAGCATCGCATGATTAGACTCAACATACGAGGAGAAGGACATATTGACATGGCGCTTGGAGTTTTGCATAGAGCACTCAACGGCGATTAGCGGGGGACATGATTTAAATAGACATTTACGACCGTTATTAAACAATGAATATCAATGAATAAGAAAAGAAAAGGACCAATCAACAGTGAGATGTGCAGCCAAGGCCGAGACCCAACCATTTGCTACGCCCAGCCTTGGCGCTGGCTCTAAACCGACCGCCGCTGTCGCTGTGACTTTTCCTGCACACCTTTTCGCCCAGTCTTGGCGTCCATCTGCGACCGAAACGCGCAGCCAAATAAGCCAGCCCCGGTGCGGCACTTTTTTTTTTCTTTTTTGCTTTCACAATTGTTGTGACTCGGCGCCAACGCTGAGCCAAGCACAGCTGCCGCGGCAAAGCTTGGCTGCGCAACCGAGCGCCGGGTCGCATACATAATAAACAGGAACGCCAGCTTTCCCATTGCTCATGGTTGCTCCTTGTACCATAACTAGATGAATCAAAGATATGCGAGCTGATCGCAACGACAGCCATGGGTCGACCAAGTCGGACAGGCAGAGCAGGACGGCCGACGTGGAAGCGCAGCGGTTTTCGTACAGCGACGAGCGAAAACTAGGCGTCTTCAGCACATCCTTTCTCATCATTAATAAAATGATTGGCACTGGCAGTACGCTGTCCTTCCCCTCATCCCACGTCCCATGCTAACAGCGTAGTCTTTTCCGCGCCGGCCACCGTCTTTGCCGCCACAGGCTCCGTCGGCATCTCCCTTATCCTCTGGTTCCTCGGCGGTATTCTGGCTTTTTGCGGTTTATCCGTGTATCTCGAGTTAGGTCTCGCCATGCCCCGCTCCGGCGGCGAGAAGAACTACCTCGAACGCATCTACCGCCGGCCGCGCCACCTTGCGACGTGCGTGCTCGCCGCGCAGATGCTGCTCCTCGGTTTTTCCTCTGGCAACGCCATAGCTTTTGGGCAGCTCATCGTGAATGCGTGCAACGCGACCATGGCGAGCGAGAGCTGGGCTGCGCGCGCCATCGGCATTAGTGGCGTGACTTTTGCCGTGGTGCTGCACAGCCTCCTCCCGCAATGGGGCCTGCGGTTGATGAACGTCATGGGCATGTTCAAAGTCGTCGTCATGCTCGTCGTTGCGTTTTCCGGATTCGCCGCACTCGCTGGTTTTCGCGGGTCCGACGACCCGCACAACTTTGCGCACTCTTTCTCCAAGGCCGACATGGCGCAATACGGCGCGGGCAGCTTCGCGGCCTACTCCAACGCCGTCTTCGCCATTGTCTACACGTTCAGCGGGTGGGAGAGCGCCAACTACGTTCTCAGCGAGGTGCGCGCTCCGCGACGGACGCTCGCCATTGCCGCGCCGCTCGCCGTCGGCCTCGTGACGGTGCTGTACATGCTCGCGAATGTCGCCTACTTTGCGGCCGTGCGCAAGCAGGACCTGGCCGAGTCGGAGCTGCTCGTCGCCGCGCTCTTCTTCCGCAGCATGTTTGGCGAGGCCGCGGCGGCGAGGACGCTGCCGGTGTTTGTGGCGGTGAGCAGCCTGGGCAGCATACTGGCGACGAGCTTCGCGCACGCGCGGCTGACGCAGGAGCTGGGCAAGGAGCGGGTGCTGCCGTTTGGGCGGTTCTGGGCGTCAAACTGGCCGTGTAATGCGCCGACAGCAGCGGTACGTATGTTCACGTTGAGAATAGATCTTTGCTAACTGAATAGCTGATGCTGCACTGGGTGGTGACGGTCATTGTGGTCGCAGCACCGCCGCTGGGCCAGTCGTACGACGTAATTATAGAGCTGTAAGTTTCCCGCGCCAGTGAAGTGACCAAGCTGACGATATAGATCCGTGTATCCCCGGGCATGGATAAATATGCTTCTTGTTGTTGGCCTGATATATCTGCAATGGAGCAAGTCAGAGCGCTGGAAATCGCCCTGGCATACATATCTGCCCATTTCCATATTATATATGCTCTTCAACGGCTTCCTCATGATCGGGCCGTTTGTTCCGCCACCGTCCTCTGAGAAATTTTTCTTTCTCTTTCCGATTGTCGGGCTGTCCGTCATGCTATTTGGTGTGCTTTACTGGGCTGTCTGGATCAAGCTGGTGCCGTGTGTAAGAGGCTACCGAATAGAGGCGGAACGTGTGTATGGGGAGGATGAGGTAGTGCGATATCGTCGAGTAAACTATTAATACAAATGAAAGTATTGAATAAATTATAAAGTATCGATAATAATATAATATTCTCAAATTAATTTTATACTGTTGCTGAATATGGCGGGCTCAGCAGCCGTTGACCTGCAGTGGGGCAAACTTTTAGCTACCGTCACCATTCAAGCTCTCAACCCTTCAACCTCAACTTCACAACTCACACATCATGGACGGCCTGGACGAGTTTGAGAAGCAGCTCGCCGCCGACAAAGCAGAGCGCGAACGCTCGGAACGTCGGGACGACCGCAGAAAGGACCGACACGACGATCGCCGACGTCACCACCGAGACGACGACCACAGACACAAGCGACGACGACGATCACGCGATGACGAGCAGAGGCACAGCCGACGCGAGCGCGACGACGATAAACACAGCCGTCGAGAAAAGGACCGCAGCGACAGACACAAAGTCGATGCGAAGCCCTCTGTAGAAGGAGACGCCCCCGTGCGCGATTCCTGGATGACGGCACCCGCCTCCGAGGTCGAGCACATCCACCGTCCGGCACCGAAGGAAAAGACACCGCCCAAGGAGCCCGCGCGCGTCGTTTCCGCACGCGAAATCAACCTTGGCATCAACCAGCCTGTCGCCGCCGCATCCCCCGAGGTCAAGGAGCGCATCATCGACTACAAGTTCGGCGACTCGGGCTCCAGCTGGCGCATGACCAAGCTGCGCGGCGTCTACGACATGGCGCGCGACACGGGCCGACCGGTGGACGACATTGCCGTCGAACGCTTCGGCAGCCTGCAGGAGTTTGACGACGCGCGCGAGGAGCGGCAGGAGCTGGACCGGGCCAAGAGCTACGGCAAGGGCTACGGCATGAAAGACAAACCGACGGGCGATTTTTACAACGAGCGGCTGGCCAAGGAAAAGGCAGCTGCACCGGCACCGGCACTGACACCACGCTCGCCCGAACCGCCGACCACCAGCACGACAACGGCAGCGGCCACTGTGCCTGTCATGGACCAGACGGCGCTGAACCGGCTGCGCGCACAGATGATGAAGGCCAAGCTGCGCCGGGCGCCCAACGCCGCACAGCTCGAAGAAGAATACAACCGCGCCGCCGCGGGCTTTTCCTCCTCCGCCAGCGCTGCGCAGTCGGTCGTGCTCGGCGGGCAAGACAGCCGGCTGCTGGCGGGCAACATTCGCAACGAGGTCAAGTCCGTGGACAACAAGCGCGGGCGCGAGCGCGGCACGGTCGTCGCCAACGACGACATGACGATTGACGACATGTTGCGCGAGGAGCGCCGGACCAAAGGGCAAGCCGGCGGTGAAGGCATGCGTCTGGCGGAGCGTATCGCGAAAGACGGCAAGTTTGACGACGATTTGGAGTACATGGATGAAAACGCAGAGAAGCTGGCGAAGCGCGTGCACAAATCGGAGATGAATCTGAAAAACATGGCCGTGTCGGAGTTTCAAAAAGTCAACCGCGTGCTCGACAACTGCCCGCTGTGCCACCACGAAGACACGGGGCGGCCGCCGCTCGCGCCGGTGCTGGCGCTCGGCACGCGCGTGTTCCTGACGCTCGCGACAGAACCCGAGATTTCCCCCGGTGGCGCTGTCATCGTGCCGACGACGCACCGCCGGAACTTACTCGAATGCGACGACGACGAGTGGGAGGAGCTGCGCAACTTTATGAAGAGCCTGACGCGCATGTACCACGCGCAGGGGCGGGAGGTGCTGTTCTACGAGAATGCGGCAGCGCCGGGGCGGCATCTGCACGCGGCCATGATGGCGGTGCCAATTCCGTACGAGGAGGGCGCGACGGCACCGGCGTATTTCAAAGAAGCGTTTCTCTCTGCGGATGAAGAATGGTCGCAACACAAGAAAATCATCGACACCGGTGCAAAGGCCCGCGACGGGCTGGGAAGAATGGCGTTTCGACGGTCGATTGCAAAGGAGATGCCGTATTTCCATGTATGGTTTACGCTGGATGGCGGGTTGGGGCATATTGTGGAAGATGCCGGGAGGTGGCCGCGCGGGGATGTATTTGCGCGGGAGGTGATTGGGGGCATTGTAGACGCGGAGCCGCAGATTATTAAGAAGCAAGGACGCTGGCAGAGGGAAGATAGGAGGGTCGAGGGGTTTAATAAGGACTGGCGGAAATATGACTGGACGAGGGCGCTGCATGAGTAACGGCAGCATGAGATAGCGAGGTGTGAATAGAGGCCTACGTCGAGCGAAGCGAGGAAAAGAGAAGAAGGATGAAAACTATATGAAATTTATAACTAGTTTCAGCATCAAAATGACATATAGGATGGCATGTGTATGTTTTGACCATGATGGAATTTTGCGATGCTGTTGATATGTACCTCGCGCAATGACTTACGAGTGTCAGAGACGCTCCTGTCACGGCCCCACGTCGATCGAAGCGCGCAAAAAAAAAGATAAGAAATAGAAAGAAGCAATCAACAGAGTCGATATTTTATTTATTTTTCTTTTTTTCCTCGCTTCGCTCGACGTGGGGCCGTGGGATTACACGCTCGCTGTCGCTCGCCGTGCTATGCTCGAAAGTATCGACACATCGCTTGATGTATGAGCAGCGCCAGACAGCCAGCGTTTTGATAGCCTGCTTGTACTGAGTTGCAGAAATAACAAGAGAAACATGGTGATATTTCTTTCGTCTGTTTCTTGTTCGCGTCGCTTCTTCATCTTCCTAAATGTAATATATAGTTGTGTTATACCCTGCCTGTCTGCTGGAGGTGCGATATGGACGTGTACGCAACCGTCGGCGTCTACTAGCAGCGCCCGCCGAGTGAAGCGAAATGGCAAAAACTAAAACAACGGATGATAAATACAAAGAATAAGAACTTGTTCCCTTTTTTGCTTTCTGTTTTGTTCCCTCGCTTCCCTCGACGTGGGGCTGTTAACGCCTCCTGCTCGTCCTTGGTCAGACACACGACAAGCGTTGCTGAAAGGTCAAGCATCACACGGCGAGCGACAGCGAGCATCTTCTCCGCAGCCCAACTCGAGCGAAGCGAGGAAAAAGAAGAAGGAAAAGAGAAGAAAAGTCGAGCTATCTTTACCAGTGATGGTATGGTTGTGTTCATATCCTTCAGAATGAGTATGCTGCTGTATCACAGGATGAAAAGAGTGTATAGAAGTTGGGGTTGAATGTACAAGAATTTGTATTTACAAGGTAACAACATGCTAACTATGCTTTTGAAGGAGATATCCAATGAATTATCGATAATAATAATAAAAATAAATGAAAATAAAACAACGCCTAACAAAAAGAAAATCGACAAGTGGTATTTTGCCGTCCGTGATAAAATAAAAAAGACAATAAAAGAAATACACTGGTATCGTGGTTCCAAACATGCCACCTCGTATCCAATGCCAGCTGCACTCTTTACACCAACCGTTCAAAAACTGCCACACATTCCATAGTCTCTCGATTAACGCGTCGCTGTCGGTCAACGCTGTGACGTTCGTCGTCCTCTCTGCCTCGAATCATCCCCCGTCACGCGCATCCAGTCCTCCCATTCCTTGCTCATCTCCATGAGCACCGAGCCCATGACGCTCGCACTCGCCATGAGCCCGTGCCCTTCCCCTTCCAAGACACGCACTTCACATCTTCGCATGCTCTTCCCCAGCCACTTTACATTATCCACCGGCACACGATTATCCTTACTGCCGTGGTGAATCACGACTGGTCGGGTAATGTCCACGTACCGGAAACCAATGGTGTGGCGGCGCTCGAGACATACGAGCAGGTCGACGGCGGGGTTGGCGCCCGTCGTGGCAAGGTCCCAGATAGCGTGCGTGAGGCGTGTGTCGTACGTCAGCTGGCGTTCTTTATCCGCCGCCTCTTCGAGACCGGCACTCGCGTACATGCTACTTTGCGGCGGGTGCATGCGGTCCATGTTCTCGTTGGCGTCGGGGGTGGGCACGAGGCGCGTGCTGTTGCTGTCGCCGTTGAGGGTGGCTAGGTCTGCATGGTCGCGGTCCGTCGTTGGCGTGATATTGCGAGAACTGCTGCTTTCCTTGCCGTTGCTCTTGCGCTTGCTGCGGCGTGGTGTCTTGGGCAGTGAGCTGGTGATGGACGAGCTGGTGGCGCTCATGAAGCTGCTGTTGGCGGCTTTGAGGATCGGCGTGGGCAGCGCGCGCAGGATGCGCTGCGACGTGGGGATGGCGTGCGTGGGCGGCGCCTGGGACGCCCCAAAGACGTTCATCTGGGAGGGCGGGATCCAGGGCGCGAGGAGGTGAATCTTGCCGCGGATGTGCTGGGGCATGCGGAGGGCGGTGGCGAGGGCGTAGATGGCGCCGGCCGAGTGGGCGAGGATGGAGAATTTCGTGATTTTGAGGGCCTGGCAGATGGCATACACGTCGTCTATTCGGTCAGAGATACGAAGGTGATGTTAGAATGCAAGGGGACTTACCTGGCCAGCTGAGTGGAGTGGTTGTGCCGTCGGGGTACGGTTCGCTGTCGCCCACGCCGGGACGGTCGGGCGTGATGAGACGCAACTTCAGTGTCAAGGCGAGCTCGTCGTAAAAAGTCGTAATGTAGCGCGTGAGTCCCATGCCGACGCAGCAAAAGACGGCAGACCCTTCTGCGTCGCCGACTTCGGAAAAGGAAATCACACGTCCGGTTTGGGGGTGCTTGATTTTTTGCGATAATCGCGGTGAGCAGAGGTACGACTCGACAGCGTCGTCAATCGAGTCGGCCGAGGCGGGGCGCTCGTAGGCAATCGGATGGGCAGTTCGGTCGGATTGTTCGCTCGTGCGCGACGGGCTCATGGGTGCCACGCCGGATAAGCGCTTGAGCTTGGAGCTGCTCGTCTTGGAGCGCAAGTCGCCCGATGGATACGGACTCAAACGGCCATTCCCATCCTGCTCTCGTTCGTAGGCGCGTCGTCCGTTGGAAATGGCGGGCGCCGGTGCTCCCTCGCGATCAATGTCATCGATGAACGACTGTTGTCGGTAATCGGGCTGCGGCTGCTGCTGCTGCTCTGGGCGGTTCTCGCGCTCGTACTGGTCGTCGAGGGCCTGGGTGACGGCGGCGTACTCGTCGACGTCAAAGAGAAATGAGCGGCCGGCGTCGGACTCGCCGCGCTTGTGGCTAGTCCGCGACAGCGCGCCGTTGCGGCTGTACTCGGCGCCTTCGGGGATGGGGTCGGCGTCGCTGTTTTGGCGGGAGCGTCGGGTGCTGGATCGCTTCTTGTGACCCGACGACGACTTGCGCAGGCTGGACTCGCGGTGGGGGACGGCGTGGCCGTTGTAGGAGTCGCTGGAGTAGCGGCCGTTGACGTTGTTGGTGTAGGCGTAGCCGGGTTCTTCGGAAATGGCCGTTTCAGCCAGAAACGGGTCAGCGCGGCCGCCGCTGTGTATGCTGCTGGCGCCGCCGGCCGAGGGCATGGCGGAGCCGGACCACTTGCGGTCGAGGTCCTTTTCGCGCAGGCGTTCCTTGGAGCTCATGTACATCATCTCCTTTTGGCGGCGTCCGGCCTTTTTGCCCCAGCTGTCGTGGGAGCGGCGGGCGCGGAGCTCGGGATCGGGGGCGGCACCGGGTTCTATGGAGAGGTTGCCGATGCTCCTGGTATCATCGTTTCGGGAGCCGACGGATCCGGGGGAGGAGGCGCGGGAGATGCTGTGGGCGTAGGCGTGATGATGGCGGAAAGCGTCGTGGTTGGTGGGACTTTTGGAGAGGATGGAGGCGCGAATGTCGTTGGCGGAGGCGCGAGTCGGACTCTTGGGGCTGCTGGCCGAGTAGCCGCTGGGCGGTTTGGAGGTTCGGACGATGGGTGAGGTGGCGCCGCTGTCTATGGGATCAAAATTGTCCGAGGCAAAGCCGGCGAGAGCAGTGGTGGTTCGATGGGCGGCGCGGGAGGGACTGGACGGGCCCGCCACGGGGAGCGCATCAAAGTGCGACGCGCTGAGACTGGAGATGAGGTCGGATATGACTTCGGGGTGCGTGCCTGGACGAGGAGCGGCGGCGGCAGCAGTAGCAGCAGAGGTTGAGGAGGAGCCGTTCTTGGTGCGCGAGCTGTTGGAGCGGTGGTGTCGATGGGAGTGGGATCGCGACGGGACGGCAATAGGGGGACCGTCGGGCGGATCACGGTCCATGATTCGAAGCAGGGAGAGCGTCAGGTGAGGCGGCGAGGCAGGGCGTTTTGGAAGCGCCGCCTTGGGGGAGCCACAATGGAGAAAGGGACACACACACACACACACAGGCTGGCGTGTTTTCGTCCTTCTCCTTGTTCAGGCGGCGTCCGGTGGATGCGGGAGGGACAATTCGACGACGTCTATGTCAAAGAGGTTAGACCGGATGCATGCCCAGCTGCCGGTGCGCTGCAGGGCGATGCGAGATGGTCCACAACTGCGTAGGCCTGCTTCCTGTTCCTGCTTGTCGGGACTGCTTTGCAGGGAACCGCAGCGACAGCGCAGCAAGTGAATCTGTTTCGAATGCAAGGCAAGTCTGTGCGCGGTGCGCGTGCTTGGTTCGTTGCGAATCTCAGCCTCTCGGGGCGAGAAGCTGTGCTCGGACTCTTTTGGCGGGGACGGGGGGAGGAGGAAGTGGGCAAACGATATTGCAGCCCTGCCTATAGTGGCGGAGACGGAGGTCGAGCGAGAGCGAGGAGAGAAGGAGAAAAAGAAGAAGAGAGACGACAGGTTGATGGTGATGAATGAGGAAAAGCAAAAGGGTCGATGCAGATGGAGGGGCGGCTCGACAAGGTTGGCGATTCTAGACAAAGGGATACGGCCATTGACAAGTGAATAAGGAGCTACGCCGTTAGCCTACCAACGCCTGCTTAAAAGCCACCAAAATACTGCTAAAAGCAACTAAAACTTGCTAAAATGGACTAAAAGGGCCCGCATCACACTATAGACATCCCCGTTTTCGCCTAAATTAGCTGCAGCTCATCCCCTTCTTCTCCTCTCCCAATGGTCGTCTGTCCAGGCACCGCTGCACCACTGCGACCTCTGCGTCGTCCATGTTGCTTTTTGACGTGCCGGCTAGACAGCTTTCAATACGACTATCCTTGCCCTTGCTAGGATGTTAATTTATCGGACTTCATTTCTATCCGCTGTAGAAATCTCGGCCGCTCTCCAGGTCTCAAGCCACAGAACAGACAGCGGGCGGCTTGACTCGCTGGCAAGACTGTCTCGCCGCCACTGAAGAAAAAAGAAACTGCGGAGCTGGAGAAGCTGCGGAAGAGAGAAAGCTGAATGCGCAGTCAGCTTGACAGGGACAGCGACGAAATATTACCCCCGATTGATGCGTAATTTTTCGATCTGCCGTGCGCGGAAAAAGCAACAATACGACCAGGGGGAGTAGCCTACCCTATACCAGTGTGAAGATTTGATTTTAAGCCAGAACAGATGCCGCGAAAATAAAAATAAAAAGCTGAGAGTATCTTGAGGTAATTTGTAGTGTTCTGTGAATTTTTGGCATTTTAATTCGTAGAATTGGTGCTGTTGGGTCCTTCTGTCTTGTCTTGCTCTTTGTTACCAGCAGCTGGGATGCACCACGTGGAATGGCACAGTGTTATACACTCAGCAGAACGTCGGGCAAAATATGCACCAGCTTCATGCTATTGACGTGACCTGTTTTGAACCCTAGTCTCATCGCCGATTCGTCACTGGGCATGTCACCGTCTTGTGCTGCTCGGTATCGTCAGCCCCCTCATACCAACTGCGAGAGAGAACACGCAGTGGCCTTGTTCATCACAACTCAGCAGAAAACTGTCAATGAAGATGGAGGTTGCATTTTTAATGTTGGAGAAACCCATGTTGAATTCTCCCAGCAGTCACAGACTTGTGGCTCGATTGATGCTCTGATCACCGCCTGATTTGTAAGGTAACGACGCAAGCCTCTGGCCTACAGATCATGTCCCCCGCCTTGTCATTGCACATTTTTTTGCGAATCAAAAAGAAAACGGCATCTCAACAGTTGGAGAATTACAAGTCATGTTCGTCTCTTCATTATGTAGCTCAGTGTATAAACCTACGTACAATACACTGCGCCCCGTCATTC
The DNA here is from genome assembly GCA_002796755.1 of Paracorniculantispora psalliotae. NCBI lineage: Eukaryota > Fungi > Ascomycota > Sordariomycetes > Hypocreales > Cordycipitaceae > Paracorniculantispora > Paracorniculantispora psalliotae. Next base: position 41,165 of record PHFE01000069.1, on the reverse strand, counting down.
ATACTCGTCTACATCCAACACCCACCTCAAAGCAGCATCATCGACACAACCACGGCAAACCAAACTGTCACCGCAGTTCTACTTCCCGCAGACCTGCTTCCTGGTATTACCTCGCTCGGCGCCGCGCACATGTGTTGTGATCCCAGCCTCGTTACCGACGTCGAGTTACTATCCGACTTCTCATGCTGATAAAACACCGCCACGACGGGGTCGACTCGGCGCAGCGACTTCTCGTACGCCGCGAACTCGCCGCCCTCTTTCCATTCCTCCGGCGCGCCGTGGCCACCGAGCGCCATGGCCACGTAACCCGTCGGCAAGTCGATGCCGGGCAGGCGCCTCGAGAAGCAATTCACATCCCGGGACAGGGAATCCGCTAAAACATCATTAGCAAGGCATTAACTCCTGCATCAGCTTTAATACATACAAGCCATCGCGTGGTAATTGGATTTGCAAGCTTTCAAGTCAAAATTCCCCGGACACTCGTTAAAGCCATTCATGCTATTCTTCGGCTTCGAATACGCCGCCGCGCACTCATCCGACAGAATACCCCTGCACGTCTCGTTTCCCTTTCCTTTGGCCGCCGGCCCACCATCGTCTGCGAGGATATACGTGCACAGTCGCGTGTAGCTGCGCGTGCCGTTCTCCACGGCCGATTCGGGCAGCGCCAGCCACTGCATCGTTAGCGGCAGGCTCATGTTGGTCTGCAGCAGCGTCATGTAGTAGTACCACGGCTGTGCGCCGTAGGAGGCGCTGATGTGCTGCACTTGAAACTCGACGGTGGAGGTGGCGTTGGCGTACGGCACGTCGTCGAGGTAGACACGCGTCTTGGCGTGGGTGGTGCAGTTGCCGATGAAGCTATCGTTGGCCGCCGCGGCAGCAACGGAGACGGCAGCCAGCAGGCTGATGAAGGAAGAGACTACAACCATTGTCGGATGGGAAGTGTGCTGTTGGAAGAAGAGGTAACAGACGAAATCGGGCAATGGTAGCTTAAGTATGTCCGCTACAGACAACGGTGACGGGTATCACATCTCCATGCCAAGAGCTCGGCGTCATTTAAGACCAATTCTCTCAGCCTTGTATCCGTTGACCCCAAGGATGGCCAGTGGGGTTGTGCTCAACGTACGCCAACATCGCCAGTCGACGTCCGTGCTACGGTCTTTGCTTTTTTGCAATTGCGATGAAACTGCTGCGAACCGGATATGAGACAAAAATCCAATTCGTTACAATTACTGAACATTGTCTTCTCTATAAAACGGTGCATTCGACGACGAGATCTACAGGGCAGAGCTAGGGCGATTAGGTTGCACCCGGCGCCCCAATTGAGCGGCCGAACTACACATCTCAAGACTAGCATAAGCCCAATTAAACACAAAAAAGGCAAATGATTGCTTGAAATTATCTTCTTTTCAGGACAAGATCCCTGCCATTCACCAAGTGGTGATGTATGTGGCGCGTCATTTGCAGCCTTGGCGCCCCGTCGCCTCAGCCTTCTCGGTTGGCCCATCGGCTGCCGCATTCAACCGACAGCTACGTCAATGGTATTTTGCCTTGAGATGTTGTTCATAGCCATCTGTTACTTGATAAAGTAAGTTCCTTCGTTACGGCTAAATAAGAAATTCTAATCAAGGGTCGGCTTACACGGCGCTACTAGAAATAGAGCGAGCTAGACTTCACTTTCAGCTGTGACATTATTTCCCAGCACGTCTCGCATTACTTCCTCAAGAACAGCAGGTCTGTCCAGCAAGCTGTCGTGGTCTGTGCCAGCGACAGTCTTGACGTGAACGTCAATGGCTTGCCCCGTCTCGGTGCAGCAATTCCGCTGCCAACACTCCTCCACGTACCGCTTGCCACGCCCCCCCATCAAGGCATCTTGCTGCGCCAAAAAGATCTTTACTTGCAGTCGTGCCTCTACAGCGGTCGCTTCTTCCCGCGCGGCCAGCGTTTTGACGAAATCGTCATAATCGTCGCACGCGTCCCAAGTGCAGCCCTTCTTGAGGCATAGTCTCACCTCGTCATTGAGGCCCTCGCTATTCTCAGCCATTCCGGCCCGAAAGCAGGCCTCGAACAGTTTATTTGAAAACGCCTTTGATATGCCATACTCGGTCTCCCATCGCAAAGCCACTGCGGTTCGCTCAGGGTCTGGCTTTGCCGCACTGGAGAACCAGTTATCCATGAACTTGACACTAGAGCCGATCACGGGCCCGACATAACTATCGAGCGCCTTGGTTAATCCATCAAAATAGCCAATCGCGGCATTTGGTATTAGCTGGGCCGCCTGCAAAACTTTGATGCCCGAATGCTTGACATCCACAAACGGTGCTATATGTGTCGCCAATTATTAGCCCGGTCCTTCATGTATCCCGTAGTACTTAGTGAGGGTCTGCCGTTCAGTCCACTCACAGAAAAGTACGGCATAGGGCCGCGTCGGTGAGAGAATCTGTCTGCATTTAAAGAGTGTGTTCAATAAGTACATGGTGCCAGCGCTGTGCGAGGCCAATGCGACATGCTGAATGTCGAGGTGCGCGAGAAGTAGTGGAACGATCTCGACCCAGGTGCTCAGTCTCTGCCCGACGGGTACATTAGTAGTCTGGCCAAAGCCAAACCTATACAGTATTAGTACACTACAGACATTCCGAGCGTGTCAATGCGCTTACCGATCAACGGTCAGTACGCGGACGCCCATCTTGGCACCAACAACGTGTAGGAGCACCGATTGGAAGCGGGTGGCATGCATTCCCGGCATGAAAAGCAACACTGGCGGCGATGCGGAGCCGTCATTAGCTGCCTGTCGCCCAAGGTCCGAGTAACTAATATTGAGCGCATTGCGGTTTGGCGTCGCGGGGACCACCAAGCTCCTGTTGAAGCCGGGCGCTTGAAGGTACTCGGCGCATTCATCGCTAGCCGTGGGAGCTGCCATTTCATGAATAGCTTAGGTGTTGTAGTACAATATATCAAATTAGGAGGATGTCTAGAGTACCACACTCAGTTAATATGCGACACGTAACCTTTGTGAGAAGGCTGGGTGCTATGCTCGAAGTACTGGCCAGCCTGATGTATGCATGAGGTGGCGTTTTGGCTCACGTGAAGAACACTGATATTCTTGCAACGCTTTTGTTAGCGGTTGACGGAGGCTGCAGTGAAACAAGTCGGCGGTGTCTGGCCAGAAAAAAAACGGCGCGGATGTGTAATGTGCGCAGCCCAACTAGTGAATCACTTCGTGGCAAGGCACTTCTGCGACGGGTGCATTAACACCACTGTAACCGGGCGTGGTTTAGGAGCTATCGCTGCATTATAATAATAATAACCGAGCGAACCAGTAAGATACAGCTATAGACAACCCGCTTGCCTAAGCTACTTAAATATCTTTTTAATATAAGAAATTAAATATCTAAATTTAAATA
>PHFE01000069.1:297-37741 GCA_002796755.1 Paracorniculantispora psalliotae | reverse complement strand
GAAAAGAAAAAAAAAGAAAAAAAAAAAACTTCAAGCTCACCGTCGCGAACCCTCAACGTCGTCGTTGCACTGGCAGCACAAGTCACTCAAAAATAAAAATAAACAAAGAAATGATTCAAAAACTTTAAAAAGCGCTGAAATGGTATATAATACAGTTAAACATTCAACGCCTTGCTTATCGAGTCTGCTCTGTCGACATGCGTGTATCGCATTGTGCCTGCCGCGCACCGCGTCACCATCTTACAAAAGCAGAGAGAAAACGGCCACAATCGCAGCATACATGGACATCCGCGCGATCGCACCACCGCTCGCTTTCGGCGGCACCCTGCTGCCCTTTTCCACGTCCGTCGCCGCCGCGCAGATCCTCTCCTTGCCAAACACGCGCTGCGCGCTGCTGTCCACCGCCGTCCGCGTCGTCTCCTCGAAAAACGTCAAGAGCGGCCGTGACTCTCTCGCGAAATCATCATATGTTTTGTACTGGTCGTCATCTTTGCTGTTGAGCGCCGCGTACACGCCGAGCTCCGCCACGACGTAGTCAGCCGGGAGGCTGAAATTGGGCAGCGACGTGCCCAGGCAGGCGTTGTCTTCTGACAGCAAAATGGCTAAGAACATAGTCAGTCAATGTAAAAGTAGATGATGAAGAAGGAGCGTGTGGATGCACATACAGGTCGCTTTCTGCGTCTCCATGTCGCAGTCCTTGCTGCGCAACACAGCTGGACACTCATAGCCCGTCAAATATTGGAACGAATCCAGGCACTTCTCCGGCACGATGCCATCGCACGTTGTGTTTCCCTTTGCGCCGTCGTCAATTTTCTTGGAAGTCCCCGCCATGTTGTACGCACACAACCGCGTTTGCTTCTCCTTGTCGTCGCTCAGCACCGCCTTGGGGATGCCGAGCCAGTGGCCCATTTTCGGGTCGTCGAGGATCTCCGACAGGGCAAGGTAGTAGTAGAACTTTTTGTCGTCGCCGAATTCGGATACCGTGAATTCAGTCACCTTGGTCGCGTTTTGGGGACCGAAGTCGTGGGTGGCCCAGTTTGCGGTGCTGTTGATCTGACCGGTCGTGGTGCAGTTGCCGTCGTAGATGTACCGCGCGGCCGCGGCAGGACTGAGGAGGAGGGCAGTTGAAGCTCAGAAAGAAGCCGTGAGATGCATGATGTATGAAATCAAGTATAGAGATTAGAATATACGGAGATCGAATACAATGTAGCGAAGGAGAAGTGGCGGATTAAATATAGCACTCGACGGCCGCAAGGCTGCGGTCTCTTCTCGTATACTCTCAGTAGGGACGACATTGTGCGACCTTTGGGGCGAGACAGTAACATCGCACAATGTTCATCGGGCGTGTTGGTGGGCGATCACAAATGCCAGATCTGGTAGCATGTGGCGCTGGAAATAACGCGGACCACTAGAGTCGGACTACAAAGCTCTGACGGATTCAGCCGTCCGAATGCTGAATCTGGTCATGATATACAACGCGGTGGCACATCTCTGCATTTTCCCAGCCTGTAGATTTTTTGCAGCCTGACATTTTGAGTATGGGCGTGCGATTTACTATTATATGCTGTGAGGTATCATTATTCCATGTCCCGACACCAGTTATAAAAATACAAACATGACAATTGCCAGTAAGCCCAAGAGCGACGCCTGCAGCTTCAGACCCTCGCTCTCCTCTGGTTTGTTCGGCTCGCTCGAAGGACTGGGCGGCACGCGGCTGCCATCCTCCAGCTCCGTGGGTGCGACGCACAGTCGCTGCGCGTCCACGAAATCGACCTTGTACGAGTATCGTCCCAGGTCCGTATAATCCACAAACTCCAGCACAAGAGGATGCGACTTTTGTACAAAGTTGTCGTATGCTTTGTGGCTCGTGTCTGCCTGGTGTATCGTGCGCGCCGTGCCGAGCGAGGCCGCCAAGTACCCGCTTGGCAGGTTTATGCCTGGAATTCCAGTCTGCAGGCAGGACAGTCCTCTTGCTAATCGGATGGCTATTCCATGTCAGTAAATATCAGCGTCGCCAATTTTTGTCCTGTACTCACCAGATGTGTGCCAGCCATACGAGTTGCAGTCGTCATTCAGGCCCTGGACAAAGCAGTCGCCGCCGGGTCCAAAATCGACGCCATGAAAGAGCCTCTCTGTGCACTTCTCAGGAACAATGCCTTCGCACGTCTGGTTGCCCCGTCCGTCTTTCGGACTGTCGAAGCCGCCGTCGAGCGCATACGCGCAGAGTCGGGTAAAGTTTTTCGTGTTATTCACCATCGCCGACTCGGGCATCGCCAGGAAGCGACCGACCTCCTGCTGGCCGTCGTTGTCAGCCAGCAGCAGGTAGTAGTACCATGGCAGGTCGCCGGTGATGCGCGGCACTGTGAAATTTAATACGCCGGTAGCGTTTGTGTGCGAAAAGTCGTAGTCCGTTGTCGCGTTCCCGGACGCTGTGCAGTTGCTGACGGAGGTAGCATTCAAGGCGGCGACGACGCGCCCGAAGGCCATGACTGCGCAAACCAAGAGAGACATGATGCTCGCCATGTCTGACCATGGTAAGACACGAGCGGAAATAAACTGCCATCATATATGAATTATGACGTTGAGCTAGGAATAAGGCTGAGGACATAAACGGAGAGTTTCCACCCAATTCGTTCGTAGTTGACAAACTAGTTATGCAGCGCGCCGTCATACATCGTGCCAAGGCACCAGGCACCCGGGTTTAGCACGTTGGTCGGGCAAACAATCCATATTTCCTAAAATGGAAAAACGCTGCGCTGAGAGCAAGAGTGGCATTGCGCCACGAACACCGATGCTGTGTCATGAGCCGCGGATCACGACGAACCCATGTAAAGCCATCTCCTCAGTGTTCGTTCTTGTACATGGGTTCAATCAACCTCTGCAGCGAGAATAAAAGCGATCATTCTAATGATGCGGCGCTGACGAGGCAACTGCACTACCCTGCCACTCCTTCGGCAGGTCACTAGTCCTCATTTAGATCCTCCTCCGCCTGCACAAGGCATCTGTAGTCGGGCGATGTGCACCATTTGCAAGCTACGCAAGGCAACTTGCAAGGCAACTTGCAAGGAAGCTTGGTCGCTGTAGTCAGGCGACATTGGCCTTTTTGTGGCAATGGTTTTGAAGGCGGTGGTCTTTGGGTGACGTTGCAATATAGATCTCCCGTCGGCGACAAGCGCATCGAAAATGAGTTTGGTTGAGCCGTCTGATGAATGCAAGAATGCCACCTCTTTATGAGAGTGCACTTATCCCGAAACTTGGAACAGACGATATTCTATATTCATCCCGGCCGGCAAGTGCCAAGTCCCGATAATCGATACCTGCATTACGTGCGCAGAGTTGTAATCAGCCCTAAAACAAAAAGCTGGCCTTGCCTTTTCGGCTAGTGATACAGAAGAGGGGGCCAGCCTCCCGCCACAGCCCCCAATGCCTCATCTGCAGATTCCAACCCCGCACCTTCATAGCACCCATCCTTCCTGAGTCGACTTTTCAGGCTGCGTCAATAAAATTATAAGAAAACAGGAGAGAGAAATGAGCCCGGCAGGCGAAAACACAGCGCTGTCCGTGAGAGCGGCTCCACAACTTGTCAAGCCGAGGGTAAAGGCGTACTCGGCGCACACCAGAACAGGCTGCATAACCTGTCGGTACGTCTGCTCAAGGCTGTCTCTTATTAGCCAAAGGTTAACCTAACAATGTCGCAGAGCGCGCCGAGTCAAGTGCGACGAGACAAGGCCTTTGTGCAACCGCTGCGCCAAAGCTCGCCGGGTATGCCGTGGCTATGTCCTCCCCAACAGCTCCCCAGGCCCCAACAGCAGTCACGTCGAGGGCGATTGGCGGACTCTTTCGAGGATGAGTAGCGGCCCGAATATGGAAGCTGAACCTCCTGAGTGGGATTTCATGGAAGCCGTTCGCTACTGTACGTCAGCAATGTTGTTTTCATGCTTTTGCGCACATTATTTTCAACATGACTGACAAACGTAATTGACAGACTACACCGTTGTCAGGCCAGTCCGTCCGTCAGTTGTAGCGAATACTAATACAGCTGTTGACCCTCCATTCAACACCAAATATCTTATCAAACCCATGTTTATCAGCATGGTCATCGGAAGGCAGATATCAAGCTTATTGAAAGCGCGCGGCAAGCTCGTTGATATGGGCCGGGACCCTGAATTTGCTGCGCTTTCTGCCAAACACTATCAGTACTTGGGTGCATGCTTGGATATTGTCAATCGCTGTCTCCGGAACGAACCGACATATGGCTATGAGGCAAACGCTTTTTCGATGATACTGTACTTGTATTCCGCAGACGCTCACGTCAACGGGGTAATGAATCGAGTGCACATGGACGGGTATTTCGCCTATGTGCGGAAGCTTGGGGGTGTTGCGGCCGCCCTCGCCCTGCCAAGATCCCCAATTTCTTCCATGTGCCTGATGCTACAGTTAGTAGACCTGGTCATGCTAGAGCTGAAGAGTTTACTCACACACTGCGGTTTATTAGTTGCCTCATATTGGAAAATACAGTCACCCCGGCTCGCCGACTGCCTTGCTGGACGGATCTTTTCACGAACAAGCAGATGCGACAAGTTCTTGATTTTGACTTCTCAGCCTGGGATTGCCCAGTAGAGAGTGCCATCTGCATTGAACATATCAGTATGTTTCGGCGCATCTTCGCCAACGCTGACCCGAAACGCTATGCGCACACTGTCACACAGGCCATAAATACTCTAGGAAATGACCTCGCTGCTATTGCATCAGTTGACCTGGAGAAATGGGCGACAGATTGCGATGCCGGGCCTGTATCGGAGAGGGTTGCCTGTGCCAAGTGCCATGAAGTTGCAGTCCGGATGTATGCTATTTTGTCGCTTCCGGAGGAAGTCGCCACCCCTTGGTCGCAGGGTACGGCGGCCCCTAGCCTAAGCACGTATGGAAGCGTGCTTCATATTCACCGCGACACTCTGCTATCCCTACTACGCCAGACATGGCCGCTGCTCACCTGTAAGGCCGACATCGAGTGGCAGCTCATCGTTGCCGGCGTTGCGGTGGCGGATGGTGCTGCCGAGGATCGTAATTTTGTCGAAGACTGTCTGTGGACAATTTGGAAGTCTCCGGGGACTACGGTAGATTTTATCAAGCACATTACGAAGCTAAATGATTTCTGGGGCTCAGGCCAGACTGGTTGGGAGAACTGTTTCAGAGATTAGGTGGCTTTGCGGGCTTTGCGCTCTCAGGCATCTTCCTGCAATTTTCTTCAGAGAATACTCGCCGAAAACAGGGCTGCTGCGAATACATGTGAAAACAGATAAAACAAACGTATCTAGGAAAATAACACATATAAGGCACCGAAGATAAAGTTGGGTAGCTACTGTCTTTACGGCTAGACGCCTGCAGACAATTGACGAACAAATAGCGAGAGAATCTTTCATTGGGTTCAATATTTGGTGGTTGAGCGCTGTACAAAATATTAAGATAAAGTTGATAGATAATTGGGCATAGTGGAAGAAGTTTTAGTAGAGAGTATAGTTGGAGGAGGGAATCATTACTATAGTCTAGACGAATCCCCTTGAATATTACTACGACCAGCACCCTAGCTCCTCCAATTTCGTTTGTTTCTTTTGTTTCTGTTGTTCCTACTACTTCTTTTTTTTTTTCTTAAAAAAAAAAAAATCTTGCAATCTTCGTGACGTTCTACCTTGAATCTCGTCTGCTTCTTCTCCTCCGCCCTCGGTTGGTACTTGGTTCGCAACCTAGGGCACACGGCTACCCTTGCTCTTCTACCACCGGTATATTAGTATTTTTTAGTCTTTCAGTCTATTGAGGTGGGATAGTTTGGTTTCAGTTCAGCCCAGCAAGCACAGCAGCCATGTGGCTTGTCGCACTGCGACCGCTGTTGAGGGACATTACGGATGCTGCGGTAAGCAAACATGGGGCGGCTAATCACTTGCATCGCCTCTCAATCGCCCTAGTCCTGGAGATTCGCAATTGATAGATTAAACTGGAAGCGATTTAAGTTTGAAAATGTAAATAGACAAAGTAACAACTAATAACTAATATAGTCTAGATACACCTCCATGCAGCAACTCCAACTCCATTCACATGTGACTGGCTTACAGCATCGCAATAGCAGCGACGGCCGCCAGAGCACCGGCACCGAGCTGCGCGGCGCCGTTGACCACAATCGGCGTGCTGGGCTTGGCAGTCGGCTTGGTGATGGGCACCGTGGTGGTCACGTCCGTGGTGCACACGACGCCGTTGCTGGTGTAGGTGGTCTTGTAGGTCGTGGTGTAGCTGTCGGGGCCGCCGGTGGGCTTGGCCGAGGTCATGGAGGTGGTGCCGACGCTGCCCGCCTTGCGGATCTTGAGCTCGCCGCCGACGGGCGCCTTTTCGGGGTTGACGGTGGCGTTGGTGGCCTTGGCCAGCTCGACAAAGGCGGCGAGGGTGTTGCCAGTCGCAGGAGCGTTGACGGAACCAACCATGCCCTGTGCTGTTAGCTTTTTCTCCTTCTTCATGATATTTCTTGTTCATGACATACCTTCTTGCAGTGGTCGGCCTGGCCGCAGTAGAACCAGATGGGCTTCTCGTCCTTGACGGTAATGGTAAAGGTCGAGAGGCCGGCGTCCTGGGGGTCGGTGGGAACAAAGCCCGAGGCGAAGCCGCCGGCGAGAGGGGAGCAGGGCGTCTTGAAGCCGGAAGCAACGACAGAGTGCGCCTTAGGGAAGTAGTGGAACTCGATCTGATCACCGACGGCGGCCTTGATGTCGGCGGGAGTGTAGGTGAGGCCGTCCTTGCCGACATCGACGCGGATGGTCTTGGCGCTGGCGACCGTAGCGGCAGCAACGAGAGCAATCTTGGAGAAATGCATTTTGAAGGAAGAAAATGGTACTTTGGTAGCGAAAGACTAGTGATTAAGTATTAAAGATGATGAGAAGCTGTGGATGATGAGTGAAACTTGGAGGGCAAATACGTCCTCTTTATATCTGCGAATGCACCAGCGCGGCTCGTCAGAGCCTGTCGAAAATACCGACCAAAACGAGCAAGGCTGTCGAATCGAGCAGCCTTGATGCTGTCCAAATTATCACAGCCTGGCAAGGACGCCACCAAATGAGCCTGAGGGCATCCCACGACGCACAGGCGCCGTGATACGGCTGGATTCCATTCACGCCGTATTCGCTAAATTCAACGTGCAAATTCTGCACTCATTCTAATGCAAGCAGATTCCATTTGCTTGCTTAAAGTCTTTATCAATATTATTGAACCAAAAAAAGTAACAGTCTAGACTCTCGCTGTCAGATTGCAAAGCTTGCTAATAGTCAGCCTCCGATACGCCACTGCTTAGCTGCCCTGTATATTTTTAGATCTGCCCTACGCGCCTTTGTCAGCGAAAGGCTGCAGGTACCGGGACGGGCGAATAGTCTTGCCATTCCGGACGCGACGCTGTCCATTTAGGGATATAAGTGATAGTTTAGACCCAGGGGCCTCGATAATTACTGCCATAATAAGCTAGTTGCATTCCGGGTGTTTGAGCCAGAATCTCGTCCCACCAGTGACGATTGTCGGCGAACGAGCCGGCTGAGCTGTCAAACTCTGTTAGTGCCTGTAATTTCTTCGAAGTGGTTGATGTATACCCCCAAGATTAGACTACATGGGCGTATTATGGTCATTTGAATTTTTTTCAACATTGTTTCCCATGCTTCTCAACCCAACCGTTGGAGGGGTCGCTCTGGTGGCTGCTGACACTTGGTGTGAGCTGTGTCCGCCACTTACACGCTTAGCTCTGCAATCGTTTCACTGGTAAACTCGCAATGCCCCCGAACGCTTACCGCTTTGCCCTTTTCTTTTAAATAAGTACATTGCTCCCAAAACTCAAAATGAGATTGCTGAATTACTTGCACACGCATGGCGGAGCTCGCTCGTTCCTGCAAGGCTATAGGTGACAAGGCTGTGGCTGACTGCGCCCCTCGCAAGGCTAATCCGTTCGTCTAGTCTAGATTTCAGAGCCTGTTGATTCATGGCACGCCAGCCTCGAGCAGTAATATTAAAATCTAGAGTTTCAGAGTTCAGCTCATTATGTAAGCTAGACTGTGCATATTGTCTTGCCTATGCGTCACTTGCAGGCTCAGAGAAGACATACGTTGACAGTGGGTGGTCGTACCCTCATTATGACAACGCTCGCCTCGTTATGATAAAAAGCTATGTACACCTATTTTTTGGTCAACTTATCTTCTTTCCTTCCTTCCCGCCGCTGGTACCCTGAATATCTTCACGTGCTATTTCCTATACACACTCAGGCAATTATCCCCAGCGTACGCGAACGCGACCGGGCAGCCCTGGCGACATACGCACTTCGCACTACACTAGCGTTGAAATACAACCCAAGTATCGAATGCCTTCTTAAATATTCCATTGCGCAATATCTCTGCCTCGCCACACTCAATCACAAGCCACCAGTTATACAATTATAGCCATGCCTGGAATAACCCATGTTCAGCAGCTCTGCGCGTAGCAAAGAAGTTCGTCATACACGTCAAGTTGCGTAGGCTGCGACGCAGCAGCTCCTTCGCTTCACGCTCAGCATTTTGCCCTACGCAGCGCAACGCGCCAGCATTCATCATCACCTTCCTAATACAGGCGTGGCTGCACCTGCGTTGCCCTACGGCCGGTGGGGGGCGAGGCTGCGTAGCGTTTTCAGCTGACGCGGAGCCACGTACGCTAGAAAACGGTCTTTGTATATAAGTGGTTTGACAATCACGAATCCACAGCAATCAGAAAAAGGAGCATCTCACACAACATCGCAATTCAGCATGGAAACCCTCATCTCTGTCCCCATCGCCATCGGCCGCGACCGCTCGCTGCACGTAGAGCAGAAGCAAAAAGGCAGCACCGGCCTCTTCGGCATCCTGTCCTCCATCGCCAGCGGCTCCCAGCTGTCTGGCACCATTCACATCCAGCACGTCCCCGCCGACGCCGCGGGGGTCGTGGAGGTGTGCGCTGACAGCGTCGTCGGGCACGACGTCAAGGACGATACCACGGGCGCCTCGCAGAGCATCGTCGTGACGACGGACGCCAAGGAGCCCGTCGACATCTTCATCCGCATCCCGACGAGCGAAAAGGGCGGCTTCGACAAGCTGCACGTCCAGGCGGCCAACTACCGCATCAAGTCCGAGATTGAGACGCCCCGCGCGCCGCCGGAGAAGAGCGCGCACCTGTCGCCCGCGGACGTGGACTTTGTGCCCGCGCGCGACCTAAACCTGTCCAGCCAGAGCGGCAGCATCAGCGGCCTGTGTCCCATCGACGAAGCCCTCACCGTGACGACCGGCTCAGGCACGATTGGCGTGCAGCTCCTGCCGCTGGTCCGCCCCGAGGCGCGGGGGGCCACGGTCAAGTTCACGTCTGGCTCTGGCAGCATCGGCATCAACAAGTCGCTCGACGCCTCGCTGCGCGCCTCGCGCATGCATTTCCCCAGCCGTGACAGCAGCGTCTCCGTCACGTCCAACTCGGGCACCGTCTCCGCCATTTTGGGACTGACGAAGTCGTTGGCATTCAAGTCCAACAGCGGCAGCCACAAGATCACGGCGCTGCTGACCGATCACAGCCGCGACCGGCGCTCCGATCTCACAACAACGACCAACAGCGGCTCCCACAGCATCACCGTGGTGGACGCGGCGGAGGAAAGCGCGAGCGCGACCAAAGGCGGCGCGGACGACAGGGGCTTCGTGTGCAAGCACAAGGCCAACAGCGGCAGCGTCAGGCTTGCGTACCCGGCATCGTGGCAGGGCACGGTGGAGGCGATTGCCGGTTCGGGCAGCATCTCGATTTCCGGCGAGGGCGTGGAGGTTGACAAGGTGAACAAGCGCGTGACGGGCGTCCGGGGTAACGGGGAGCATCACACGGAAGTGTGCACAAACTCCGGCAGCATCTCGGTCAAGTACAACTAGGCATAATGATACGATAATAATAGCTAGCGAGCGTTTTATGAATTTCAATGTACGATTTTTAGCTGCATAAAGTGTACCAAGGAAAAGTTGTAGATATAAGTTACTGCGTATTAGACTTGCAGATGCAAGTTACTGCGTGTCAGCCCTGCATAGGCAAGCTACTGTGTGGTCGCAACGGCGGCGACCAGAGCGGCCTCCCACTTACACCAATAAGCCAGTCCAGTAAATCAATCTGCGTTTATGGATCTCACAAAAATATGGCATTTTTGACCAAGGAAAACCACGATGGACCCTTGCGGCGCTGCAAACCCTGTTTCGTCAGTAGCGCCCGCTCAGCGCAAAATGACGTCAATGAAGCATAGATCGGCGCAGCTACATCTATACCACATCCGGCCATCTCCAACACAGCTTCAATTCATCTTCCCTACAGCAGCAAAAAATACAACACAATCGCCATGGACTTGTTACTCTCCATACCCGTCCTCACCTACTTCCTCGCGCCCTCACCGCCATCATGGTCGACCACGCTCAACATCATGTTCTTCTACATGACCTGGACGACGCTCATCCTGTCGCACTCGCCGCTCAAGGTCCACCTCGTGGGCGTCTTTGCCATCCGCTTCGTCTTTTGGCTCGTGCCGTCGCTTCTCACGCTGCTGTTTGACGTGTCGCTGCCCAGCGTCGCCGAGTCCATCAAGCACGGCGGCCGGGCTGGCCTACCACCGCGCACCGGCCGCGCCGTGGGCCAATTCCTTGGTCTCGCGCTGTTCAACACCATCTTCCTCCTTGCCGTCGAAGGCGCCTGCAGCTACGCGCACACGGCTCTCTTTGGCGCGCCCGAGTTTCTCACCACGTCGACGCTTCCGTTTCCGTGGCAAATGGCCAAGCACATTGCCGTGCTCTTCGTCGCGCGCGAGCTCCTCCAATACTACATCCACCGGTTTATCCTCCACGGAAAATCGCCCGTCGCCAATCTCCACGCACAATTCGCGCACGCCCGTCCCGGCGCGCCATTCTCTCTACAAGTCTTTGCCGACCACCCGCTCCCTCTGCTCCTCCACCGGTTCCTCCCGCTCTACCTACCCGCTGTGCTGCTCGTGCGCACGCACCTGCTCACTTACTTTCTCTTCGTCGCGCTGTGCACGCTGGAAGAAACGCTCAGCATGTCCGGGTACACGATCGTGCCGGGCATCGTCATGAGCGGCATCGGGCAGCGCTGCGCGATCCACTACGCGAGCAGCGGGCGGGCCAATTTCAGCGCGTACGGCGTCGCGGACTGGGCGCACGGCACGAGCCGCGGCCGCGGCGTGCTCGAGGACCTGCAAGCGGAGGCCGAAAAGCATCAGCTGCAGGAGCGCGCGGCCGACAAGGCGAGCGACGGCGCGAGCATGGTGCAGGGCGGCTTGGATGCGCTGCGCGGCAAGAAGGGCAAGAAGAAGAGCATCAAGGATGCGTAAAGGGACAAGTCACTCTTGGAAAGAAATGTTGCGAAGAACGAATTTTGGGAATGAAATGATACCCATGGAGTACCTGCTTATACATGATACCCAGCCGTCTATAATTGTCCGTTTCCAATGCAAACCGTCCTGTGTCTAATGCAAATCTATGCCTGTAAAATGTATTAATGCATCACGTCGTCCAGCCCTTCTTCTTGCGATACCACGCCAACGTCGCGTCGGCGCAGTGTATACGCATTCCCAGCCGCGTGTCCAGCACGTAGGCCTCCCATGTGCGCGCCTTTTCCAAGTTCTCCTCACACTCGGCCATCTTCTTCTTTTGATATACCTCCGTCTCTTTGGCATCGAGGCCAGCGGGCGGCTGGCCGCATTCCGCCCAGTCAATGGCGGCGATTTCATGCAGCGCCGCGGGCATCACGTAGTCTTCCTTGTGACCGCCCGTGAAGTCATTCCTATCTAGTTAGCTGGCGTTCATCAGAGACGATCAGTCAAACTCACTTGTCGTGCGACAAAACATTCTCGTCGAGTATCTTCCTCGCTTCATCGAAGCGGTTCTCGCTACGGTAGATCGTCGACATGCACACGGCGCGGATCGCCAGCTCCTCCGGCTCTTGCATCTTTTCCAGTTTATCCGTCGGCGCCGTCAGCCTGCTCCAGGCCAGCGTCTTTTCCATCTTTTCATTCTCAGTCGGCGACATGAATTGGTATCCGCTCCATACGTAGATCATCTCCGCCGCAGGGCTGACGGACACGGCGTCGACGAGGTCGATGCCCAGGTCTTTAGCGCGCGCCTCCAGCTTCTGCACCTTACGCAGGGCAAACGTATCCAGCGGCAGCTGACGCGCCATAAACTTTCTCTTGGTCGGCGTGTCGACTGCTTTCCGCAGGTACTGCGCCGCCTTCTTCTTTTCCACCTGCGCCTCGCCCGCGTCCCCGCGCGCGACCGCATCGCGGTACAGCTCCACCGACGCGATGCCCGCCATGTAGGCGTAGATGACGGGGCTCCAGGTGCTGACCTCCTCGCAGGACAGGAACGCCTTGCGCATGCCCGCCCAGTCGTGGGCGGACATGCAGAAGAGCGCGAGCGAGAACTGGTTGATGGCCGTCATCTGCTTCATCTTGGACTGCGCGCCCGTCGACAGCTTCTCCATGGCAACGGACAGGTTCCGCTGCATGGCAAACGCCTTGGCCTCGCCGATGAGCCACATGCGGGACTGCGGGAAGCGCTCGCGCATGGTGGACAGGAGGGCGTCGATCTTGGCCTCGGGCAGGCCGTAGGGCTCGGCGGATTCGTCAAAATCGGCGGGGTGCGGCTGGATGTCGACGAGGCAGAGCATGCTCTGGTAATAGTTGAGCAGCATGATGCCGCCAAAAGCGCCGTTCTGTGAATGTTAGCGACGGCTTAATTTGTGAATGGATGTACATACCGGATTGGGATAGGCTATGGAGCGCCAGAGTAGGCGGATGCCGGCGTCGCGGTCGCCTCTGAATCCAACAATGGAGAGGATGCGCGCAAAAGCCGGAGGCATCATCGACATGACGAGCATCAAGGTGCCCATGCACAGGCTTACGCCAGAGTGAATAAATGCGTCAATTGGATTCGACAGCTCCACGTCCATCTCTGGTAGCACGCTGGCTGTGCTCTTCAGCGACGGTAGCTTTTCTGCCGCCTCCAGCCCATCCAAGCTCGTCTTTGACGAAGCCGGCGTCTGGAGCCCCGAAAACGCATCCGGTTCCGCCTTGGAGGCACGCGATCCCCTACGCGTAGCCGGCCTCTTTTTAAAATACGCATTCTCCTTGTCCATGATCGTCTGCAGCATGATGTACGCCCTCCGCATCTTCATGAAGCTCTTCATCGCATCCAGCACGCTCTCGTTCATGACGCCCAAGACAGCCGACATGAGCTGCGTCTGCACGACCACCACCTCATACTCCGTGCCCGGCGGATAAATCTCGCCCTGCGCATGGCCCGCGGCCGCGCGCCGCTGCGCCTTTTTCAGATCCTCCCAGGCGCGCGCCTCGCACTTCCCGCAGAGCTCCATCGTCGTCGCGATATTGTCCTTTTCGAAGCCGAGCACAGCGCGCATGAAGAAGACGAGCGCGGTGCCGAGGTCGTGGAAAGTCGAGTCTCCCTGGCGCAGGGCGGCCTCGGCGCCGTCGAGGTCGTCGTTGAGGATGAGGTTGGTGGCGCGCATGGCCTGCTCGAGGTGGGCGACCGCGGCGGCGGCGTCGGCCTCAGCGTGGTCGTCGGCTTTGGCGCCTCCGAACCATGACGAAAGGCGGCTCATGGTTGATGGCAGGTCAATGCGGTCTTTTCGTGATGGTGTAAATTCGACAAAATAGACAAAGGAAACGCAAATGCGATGCGATTGGGATGGTGTAGTTGAGAGAGACAAAATAGATGATGTAAGAGTAGAATCTTAATCTTATCGGCCCTGCCAAACTCTGCCTTATTATGCACAGCCCGGATCTGACGGGAGCGACAGAGGCCCCGCCGTCGTCGTCACCGGCGCGGTCGCTGGATTTTAGGCCCTGTTTCGACGCCGTTAGTTTACAGGCACGCGGAGTTAGCAGTCCTTGACCCGTGTGGCGGAAGCTAATAAACGGGCTGTGCTAGTGGTGGTGCGGGCGTGTCCGAGTACTATGAGCGACGAAATGAACACTTATATCAAAATTCAATTTAAAAGAAAAAAAAAAAACTAAAGGTCTCGGTTCTCCTAAGAAAATTTGAATATCTAAGCATTACCGGGCTGAGGAAGAACAGTGTACTGACGTGGTCAAGCGCAATACACACCATCTCTATTGCGATATCGTAATTGGCGTCTCCAAAAGCAATGCAAGCGTCGTGGCAGCCGACATTCTGCAAACCAGTCCGGACCGTCTCTCACAGCTTTATCAGTTCGTGTCGAAAGCCGAAAATATATCCACTATTCTAACCTAGTTACAGGTTGATATTAATCGGATCGCACGCCAAGGTTACGGTTCCCTATATTGCAGTTAGTATATAGAAAAACTTGGAGCTAGACTTGCGGATGGTAGTACGTATGTGTCACCACTGCAGCACGCGGTTTGTTTGCACTCGCGTTTGCCAATTCCTAAGACATTGACTGGACTGCCTGTTCCATTATGAGTAGATTGTTTAAAATGATGCCCTTGCTTCTGAATCAACCTACAATCGAGACCTAAAGAGCCTGTAAGGCCTTGCAGATTGATGGGGACGAGACCAGAAAGTAACGCGCCAGAATTGTCAGAAGTGCTTGACTGCATGGATTGGCAGCACTGGAGGCTGCCAGAATTGCAGGTGCCTCCGGTTTGACGGATAACAGCAGCACCGACAGCCACGGTAGCGAACAAGTGCAACTTGTTTAGGAACATGTTGAAAAACAATAGTATGCAAGAAAGACGTGTATGAATAGGAGTGGTAGCACTTGACGTCGAAGAAGGGAAACGGAAGATATATCTGTATTCAGAACATAATGGCAGCCACTCGGCAGTTGGCGAGACAGTCCAGCCGTGTCTTACTACTCGAAAAAAAAAGGAAAAAGAAAAAAAAGAAAAAACGAAACAAGAATACCAGCTTTTATCTGTGGGTTTTAATTTGCTCTGGAACTGTCTTATCTCGGTATGTCTAGAAGTAGACTATTTATGGCTCAACTGTAACCCGCTGTCTTAGCAGCTAGACACCCTGTCAGGCGGCATACCAGGGAATAGCTTTTTCCTTAATCAACACACTCGCTCTAAGGCTAATAACTACTCTGTGTGGGACTTTAAAAATCTCACAAAAGAAAACGACCACTCACTAGTAAAATTGCCAGTCTCACATCTTTTTAAGCCCTGCACGCATCTATATCGAGCGTGCGCTACCTTGCATCATGTCAGACGCACTCGCAAGAAAGTGGCCGTGGGGCGCCTTATATATCCATGAAACATAGACTACGCAGAGTTCCAAGAGCGAGAATTCTGATTACGATCTTCCAAGCAGTTGTCTTAGATCTGCAATTAGCCAGTCAAGCTTCATACTACTACTACTGGTACTCTTGCACAAATGTGCCTTGGAAAAATAGTAAAACACAATTTTCGTCCGTGCGCTCCCATCACGCACCCGACCCGCGCCCGACACGTCCCGATCCGCGTCGTAATTTCATGAAATAACACACTCTTCGTCAGTGCGCAACAGGACGGGCATCTGCTGCAGTAGCAGACAGATAAAAAAGTAGTAGCACCAAATCAATCCCTCGAGTGTGTGCTTCATCTAGAGATACCAATTGTCGAGCTGGGTGGCGAACAGTGATGCGTGTAGCAGTTCAGTATATCCATTCCGGCTTGGCCGAACGATGTACAGGCAGGGGCTCACAAGGTCACTCCTATTCGCTTACCAACTGCTTTTGCATCCAATCCATTGATAGGTCGAACCATTCTCTTGGATGAGCCATGGCGCAGTGGTCGTCATTTTCGTACAGCTTCAGACAGGAATTGGGTGCCAGCTCGGCCAGCTCAATTGTGTCTCTTGTATCGATCAGCGTGTCCGTGTCGCCATTGATCGCCAGTATAGGGCAGGAAATGGAACGCAACTCCTCTTGCGTCGGTGCCAGCGCGCTTAGCTTCGCAGAAAGATTCAGAGCATTGGCCCCGACCGCTCGCGCGAGCGCATCCACGATGATTTGCGGCATGCCGAAAGCGCCAGACGGGCGAAAGCTGTGGCGCAACGGTGGGCCGTTGGCGACCACGGCTTTCAGACGATTGTCGGTGATGGCCATTCTGGTGGCCCAGTGAGCGCCAAAACTCATCCCCATCATGCCGATTCTGGCGCCGTCCACGCAATCAAGCGACTGGATATAGGAGATGGCATCGGCGTAGATGCCGCGAGTGACGCCAACGCTCATCGGCGCCGTGTAGGCGTAGGTACCGGGCATCTCCATGAAGAATGAAGCCGCTTCATCCAGTCGACCGCTGCGCAGATAAGGTAGCATAGACTCTGCGTTTGTTCCCTCGAGACCGTTAGTCACCAATACGGCGGGTAACCCGGCTTTGGTGAGCTGCCCGGCCTTAGGTGAGTTTGGTACAAGTCCATATATCATGACTTGTTCGTCATGTGACTTGAGAACGTGGCGCAATACGCGCACATCGAGCGGGGTGGCGCAGGCATCGAGTATGATGTCGAAAAGGCGGGTTGACATGGAATACGCGGCGTCGCGCTTCGGCGTGCGGCCGGGCCACAACGCTTGAAAGAGGTAGGCCATGGACTTGAGGGCGGCATCCAGCGCGATAATGGGGCCATGCTGCTCTGCCGGAGCAATTCGGGCAAGCTCCTCTGTGTTGGCGACTGATCCGATAGGAACGTTCCGCAACAGCATAGCACCGCAACCGAGATATGTGTAGACGTCTGGGGATGGTTGTGGCGCGTCTCCGTCGCCTTGTATGTACCTCTTTATTCCTTGCAGCCCAGACTTTTCCAATTTGCTGTCAAGCTTATCGATGTGGGTAAACGCAATCGCCGACCAGTAATGAAACCAAGCCTCGTCGCCAAATGAGGTACATTCGTCCATTTGTCGCGCAATAACTCCTTCATCCATGGCGGCTATCAATGCGAACCGTTTCGGAGCCAGTGCTGGAAGGAATTTTCTAACACCGGTAATTCGAGCCGCCGCATTGGTGGTTCGAGTTAATGCCAGTAGTGTAACTATAGCCTCCGAAAACATTTTGGGCGGGAAGAGAAGCACGATGATGTGACAGTGTCCGTATAGAGTTGGGGTTTGCTTCTCAAATAAAACCGGGCAATTGGGGCTCTGCTTATACTTATTAGTACTACCAGATTTCGCCGCAAAATAGTGATTCTTTGCTCTCCCAAGAGAAAATTACAGGTTGGGCTGTCGAGCGAGTTTCCCGGTGAGTTTCCCGAGTGGTTTGCCGAGTGGGTTTCTCGACCTAGCTGGCGGACTTGACCTCGCTTCCCGATTCCCGACCCCGATCTGCACGTAAATGAGCACGACATTGTGAGAAAATTTTATTTTATATGCAAACAGTGGGAGCTAAATGCAGAATATCAGAAATTACTCTTATGACTTTTGAAGGCCCACGGTTTTCGCTTCCCACTGATGAGCGCTGCAGCTGGAGTTAGCTGTGCTTTGGTAGACTATTGACTTAAATGACCGCTACTAGCATTACTTGACTTCAAAGTCAGTTCGATAATTGCAAAGGTTGCAACTTATGTCGGAGCTGATGTTCATTTACCCATGTAGAGGAATGATACGCCTGAGGAATTCCAACTGTGCTGACAAGTTATCCTTGAATCCAATGCCATCCTTGTACAAATCAAAATGTCCTCCAGGGACCTCTACCAGCTCTCCATACGCGGCAACTTTTGCCACTTCCTCAGCGGCTGCTTTCGGAGCAACGGAATCGAATTGAGGAACGACGATCAGATATGGTGAGAAGATGTGTGCTGCTCGACGTGCAGGCCGATGCAACGGAAAAGAGAGAACAGAGCGGGCAACGATACGGTTCGAGTATGGGTCGACGTTCTGCTCTTCCAAATCCTTGTGTAGTAATTGCCATCCACTGATGACATCAGGCGCGTTCATGAGCGAAATTCGGTTGCTGCCAGGAGTTGCAGCGGCCTGCACGTAAATGGGTTCATTGGAGAAGAACGAGAGCACCCAGTCAAGACATGCCAAAGCCGTCAAAGAGACAGAGTCCCGAAGCGGTTTAAGACGGGATGCAAGGTAGGCATCCACGCATGGACACTGAGCAATGCCGGCTGCTATTGTGGCATCCTCAGAAAGTAGCCTGGTGACGTGCATACCACCGAAACTGGTTCCCCAGACGACAATTCTCGATGCATCAAACCTGGCGTCGCCTTTAACCCAAGTGATAACGTTCTGGAAGTCGCGATACTCAGCCGATACGTCGACGAGATGTCGCGGTATCCCATCGCTTCCGCCGAAGCCCATGTAGTCGAATGCCACGGAGGCGAAGCCGGCGGTCCGAAATGCAGCGGCAAACGGATGCAGGCCGGCAGCTTTGACAGCACCAACGCCGCAACCAAGAACAACAACAGGCCATGGGCGAGGTGTCGATGGGGTGTATAGCCATGCCTCCAAGCGGCCTTGCGGCGTGGTTATGTGCACAGTGTCGCGTTGCATGGAGTCTGATTCGGGGGCAGAATGCAGGTTAATGTTGAGGCTGGATAATTGTCTCGCTAGTCCTTTTGAAGTTGGAACTAATTGTATTAACATGAATTTAGCTATATACATAAATGATACATAAATGACAAAGCGTTGATACTAGGTAGTCGAGTTTGCCGAGAATCGGCTTGCGCGCACAGGCCTCAGGCCGGCCGGAGGGGTGACCACGCAGCCGGAGCCCGACGTCGGCAAATTATCCACTTTTATAAACTTGGAGAAAGAAGTGGATCCAAGATTAGGTCTTATGGGCAGAGGTGTGATATGCAACTTCTGAGATTTTAAACACTACAGTGCACATCTGCATACCAAACATTTACATGCAACCTGTACCGACTGCAAGATCTAGCTGCGTCCAAAGCCATGGCAAGAAATTGGTCGCGTTTCTTCAGCGCTATTGTGGTAAATATCAAAGATTACAATGCCATTCCTGACAAGGAAAATACTGATCGGAAGTGGGTATACAGGCTGCTCTTCTGCTGTCAAACTCATACCCATACTTGTCCAACCGCTTTCGAACTTTTTCGATTCTTCTCGGAAACACCCCTTCCAAGCTGGATGAAGTCAATTTACTGCCGAATTGTGGAATTATGTTCGAAAATGAGGTGCAGAACTGTGAAGATGTTCTCATGATTCCGAGTCAAGGAGTCGCGATACTCAGTTGCGATCGAGGACGAGACATGTGGAACACCGTGATGGGTACATTTACAATGAACACGTCTGTCGTGCCGGCTGGAAATCTTTATTTATATCGATACAAAGACTCATCAAACCTATCTATCTCCCAGATAAAACTGGTGGGATACGAGAGTGCTTCGAAATTCCATCCCCTTGGCCTCGAATTCGACGAAGCAAGTTCCACATTGCTAGTCTCCAATCACCACTTTGACGGGCCGCGAATCGAAATGTTCAAACTGGATCTTTCATCACACCCTCCCTTGGCGCGACATCTCAGAACCATTATACACCCACTCATCAGATCACCCAACTCAATAGTTGCCTTGAGTGAGCACGAGTTTTTCTTCACAAATGACCATTATTTTCTGATTAGGAAAAATCCATATCTGGCCAAGCTCGAAACATACGCAGCCCTGCCACTCGGTGGAATAGTGCATGCAGTGGTGAACAGCGACATGTCCGTCACCGCTCGTATTGTTGCCAACCTTGCTTACCCCAATGGCCTCACTTTGCTAAATGCTACCACGATAGCTGTATCGCAAACAAGCTCCTGCAAAGTTCGACTGCTTGATATCCAAAATGATCGCTCACTCGTCTCGGTGGCAGAGATTGATGTTCCCTTCATGCCAGATAACCTATCTTCTGAGCAGGATGGAGCACTTCTCATCAGTGGGCATCCCCATCCTCCTTCACTGGAGCGCTTGGTGAAGCATCGCATTCAATGTCTGGAAAACAAATTATTGCCAAACTGTGATGGATCGACAGCCCCAAGCGCTGTGAGTGAATGGACGGAGAGACACGGATTGAGAACATTATATCTCGACGCAGGGAAATTCAGCGCCAGCACAACTGCAGCGAGGGACTCGGAAAGGCAAACAGGGGTTATAACTGGCCTATATGGCAATGGAATTCTTGTATGGCGAGAGATGAAGAGAGCGTGACAATGATGGTTGCTTTTCTGAAACGTCAAGTTTGCAAAGAGCGGTTATTGGCTGACTAGTTATCAATGGTGTCGAGTGAGAATATGCTGTTTTCTTCCATGGCAAAGTCCATGTTTCCAGGGAAAACAAATGGGCAACCGTTGATAAACTCAAGCTGCTGTTGGGACACCAGCGTTTGAGAGGAAAAATTGAAGAACAAATCGTCATTTTCAGTGTCAAAGGGTCGATGTGTCTGCTCCGTTCCCAACGAAGTCTTTAGCTCTTGAATTAAATTGCTGATAGTATCTGCAAAAAGAGTGAGTAAAATAGAATGGCAGCGTCTGGTTTAACTGACCCTCGGCAAATGCTTTGCCAATGCCCAGATCGGTCACTTCATCGTCATTGAGCGCAACAGCTCCCGTTGGCGCTCGTAGTATCTTATTGTGGCCCAGTATTGACACACTAACTCTTCGGACGTCTAAGCTGGCATTTTCAAAGCTCGATAAGCTCATATGCTTTGGTTCATCTTCAATGCTGTGGGTAAACTGGGAATGCATGCTGTATATGGTTTGGATATTCGCGCCCTTGTGCAGTTGTCAGCCCGGAATTGTAAAGAATGGTCTTGGAAGCGCTGTCAGGTGTAGTTACCAAAAGCTTAGTGAATTTCCAGTATGTACCCAGCTCCTGAATCAAGGTCAAATTGGCGAGCACATCTTGGTGTGCTCGGGCTCTCACAGCGACGTTTGTGCACCGTAGAAACGGGATTAAAACGGCACAAGCACAATAACACGCATAACCAAGGAAACTATTCCCCTTCGAAGCTGGGAAAGCTCCAGCTAGGATAGAAGAAGCCAGACTCGAGACTGATCGAGAATGCTCGAAAGCGGTCTGGGCAGAGAGCTGCTGCGCGAGAGGATTTGCGTTGTTGGTAAACCCACCCCAACAGAACAGTGGTACCACAGAAGCGTGCAAGGAACACATGCATTGGTGGTAGAAGAAGTGCAAAAGGTACAAGGTAGGCGACGCAGCCGAATCATCAAGCAGAGTTTGGTCGAGGTTCTGAAAGGAGGCTGGCAATCCCCCATGCCATTTGGACACGGCCAAATCAAGCTCCTGGACTGCCACTAGATAAGATTGCATGTTTCTCGGCCTTTTCTGTGTCAGTTCACACGTCTGATTCCTACATATTATGAGCGCACTGTTAGCTATCTTGTAAGCGCAGGGTTTTTGGGTTCACTTGCCAAAGACATATAATTCTAATCAGTTCGCCAGCAAGACCATGATTTTGACTTTCCACGCTTGGCGGTGCCACGGGCCTCGCCATCTCTGGATTGAAGTCCTCTTCTCGACAAGGTAGGTCAAGGTTTTTGACAAGCTGGAACGTCCACTTCTGCAGGTAGGTCTCCGAGCTGTAGGATGTCATCAAGTGGCATGCCCAGAGCCTGCGACGCTGCATCTCATCCTGAAATGGATTTCTTAAGCCCTTTCTCAGAGCATTCGGGCTCAATGCTACCTGAGCAATGAGAATGGCGTTGCCTAGGTGTGTCAGAGTGTTAATGGGGCCAATGTCAGTCACGGCCAGATATTTGATCACATACCTTGGTAGATGGAGCACTTCCTCCACTGACCTTCCTCATACCAGAAGAGAGTAAGGTTGACAAATGTGACTATATTCTCTTCTTGTGGGTTGTCCACCTCTTGAAAGACCAACTGCCCAGCGCGTGTGGCCCATTGAGTGGCAAGACTCTGCTGCCATAAAGAAGAGTCGCTATTGCCTCCTAGATTACAACGCCTAAGTGGTTCCACTCAGCATTTTTTTACTCCCCGAACATCCATGGCGTTTATTGATGGGACTTACTTGGCTGCTGAAGCACAGACACTTAAAATAACATGGTCCCGGACTTGATTGTTTATCAACTGCTGAATGAAAGTAGCCTTATGCAGCAAGAGCACCGAATTTGTAATGTGCGTAAAGTATATCTCAACCAATTCATGCATCAATTTGGATGGGATCCCATGACTACTTGTTCCACTACCGGAGATTTGGTGTTGCTGGTCGGCGATGGTTTTGCTACTTGCGCGATCTTCCGGCAAGGTTGCTCGCGAAGAAGCTTGGTCAGATTCAAGTGGTGTACCGGTGCGATCTTCGTATATGCATGGCCGGCCAGAACGCCGACATCGTTCACAGACGGGTCGAAGCCCCGAGCAACGAACCTGAAAACCGTGCGATTTGATGATTAGCGCCAAACCAGTGTTTTTGCCACCACAAAGCCGTAGTGAAGTACCTTTTGGGCATTGCATCGGCGGCAGGCTGTTCGCGGTCGTCCTGTCATTGAAAACAGAGGTAAAACTGAATCACCTGACTAATGTTTCATAAATGGACTGCCAACAAGTCAGACGTCATGTACAGTATGCGCTTTGTGACCGGGCAGATGGTTCTGAGTTCAAGTTACCGCACTACAGCCCAAGCTCACTAACGAGCTCCCCACAAAATAGGTGAGGCTTACAAAGATTCGAACTGACACATGCTGATATATTTCGCAAATCAACTTCTATCAATGCCGAGCTGCAGTCGGTACAGATTTTTGAGGTGTTCAAGAGTTGTTGCATGTTTATGCTGCTGCTGCGGCTGCAATTCCGTGCTGCCCTCCATTATTCATAAATTCGGTAGTTAAGCCAGCTGCATAGCCAAGGACCGAGTCTTCCCCGCACAGCACCAAGTTAGACCTATGAACGAAAATAAAGACAGAAAATTGGCATGTGGCAAGATTGATGGAACAATAAGAGTCTTTAGTTGGAAATTTTAGTTCTCATGGCTTCGCTAATTCAAGAAGATATTGCCCAAATATTTGCCGCGGAATCAGCGAAACCGCACTCATATCGCCGTAACTTTGTTTGTTGAAGTATCAGCCGCCGAATCGTGGTCGGCAAGATTATTGGGGTCTATTTTGGATACCAGGAATGAGTGAGCATGGATCTGACAGCTCAAAGTGTCTGGTTCGGGTTGCTCTCTCCTTGCCAAGATATTCTCTCTGGCACTATGCTGCTACTACGCACTTTTCCGGCTTAGCCGATGGTGCCGCCTGTGGTTTCCCGACTGTTGTTCCAGGGCGCTGTTTGGAGTTTCCCGAGATAGACCCCCGATCAACAGTTGACTGGGATAAAAAACAAATAAAGAGCCCCCTGTAGAACCGCGGTATCTTTGGATTATTTGCCGATTATCCTAGTGGGCGCATGGTAAGGCTGAATTAGGGATGACGCCCGAGTGCGCGGCGCTGACGCGGATTCGGCGATGCAGTATGGCATGGAACGTCATGTACGCGGCGGACTACGATTTCCGATTCTGGAGTCATTATTTGTTTTGTTTTCTTTGCCAATGTTTAGTTGTTCGTGAACATGGAGGCCTCTGTCGAAATTCGAGGGTGGTGTACATCACTGACTCTATCGAGATCCGTTGGAGACTCCCCGCACTCACTGTCGCGCAACATAGTCATCCGGTGCTTTTATTAAAGATGGTGCAGCTATGCAGACTATTCGGGTGCGGAATTCTTCGATGCCGATCTCTTTTGCGCTCTCGCTGGCCGGAATAGTATCTTGTCCCTTCACTGCCCTGGTGCTGGTAACAGCTTGAAGAGACGGCTGCTAGCTGCTCGCTCGAGGGTACCGTCGAACGACCAAGCCCCCGGCCGCTAATTATTTTCACTCCATCTGCGTCATTATTAGCCAATTTCCTCCGATGATTTAACGGGAGAGGCTCCGGAGCTCACCTTTCAGAGCATTGCGGGCAGAAATAAAACATGGTGGTTCCTTCCTCTGCGCTTCGCAGCTGCAGCGCCGTGTACTTGACCTCACTCGCGCGACATTTCGGGCACTGAACGACTGTTACGCCCCAGGTATCGGAGGCGCCCAATGATGTTGTCTCCTTGATGACTCTACGTTTTCGTCGCCACGAGGAGGGAAAGTCGCTGATCGTGCTCACGGTCGTGACGTTAAGCAGTTTGTCTATCGACGTTAACAGGATGCGCGGCATGCTGCGGGGCGTGTGCACTTATTCTCGGATGTTTCATTGCAGCATTCACACCGAACCTCGAGCGCCTGTGAGATGGGGAGGGGATCCCCCCACACGAGGCCAAACTGGACTGCCATTTCGTTCTTTGTATGAGAGAAAAACAAAGACAGGTTTGTAAGTGTGTGCAGCGACGACCAGAAAAAAGAATGCGCAGACGAGGCGCGGCCCCCAACTTCTCGTGACCGGTAAAGGTAACACAAGCCCGTGGCGGTCCCTATGAAACTCTGATTGCAGTCGAAGCCATTCACTTTTGCAGTGGATGGAGAGACGGCCGAGATGGCAGTACTGCTTTGCCGCATTATCATCACGATCTCGCGGACGGTCTCGCGCACACAAGTTCAAATGGGTACCAAAGCAATCCAATTGAGAAAATACGGCAAACGAAATAAATACAATAGAGACGGTAAACGAAATAGGGAAGATAGGCCAAATAGGCCAAATAAAGAAAACAAAATAAAAATTAGCCAAGGCGAGAACAGTAAGAAAAAAAGCACACAATGCCAAGATAGGGTAAGCCATATTCAGTAGCGAAAGCTTCGTATCTGCACCACTTGAGGCGCTTGAGAACTCTTCGATATTTTGCAAGATAGTCCTGAAAAAGGATTCGATACATAAAGGAAAAGGAACGGTAAGCGTAATAAGTAGATTTAAAGAATAAATTTAATTAGCAAATATTCCTATTCCCACTTCTTCCACACCAACCACACTAGCTCAGCAGCCGCACACAGCTATAACCACACTAAACAGGTGTGAATCGGTATATTTCCAACAGTTCCATTCGGGCGCACGCGAGCGAGAGGGCGTAGCCCATTGACAGGAAACCCAATAATCCGATCTGTGAATAACAGTATCCGCGGCTCAGCCATCACACTTAGCAGGCAATGTGAATACTGTTAACGGTAGTAAGGTCTAAGCCGTGGCAGCCGTCACTCGAGTATGAGCCTTGCACGGCTCCCGTGCAGCCCGAGTTCTCGTATAAGGTAACTCCCTGGCCTTCGTAATGCACATAAATTGCGTTGAATTCATTGTTCGACACGTAATTGCAGCCGCAGTTGCTAACGGTACGCTTGTAGGCGGTGCTGATGCATGAGGCATAGCAGTCTGGGTCGGTCGGATTGTAGCAAGCGGAGAACAGGTCAACGTGGGTAGCCTGGACTGCAGCGACCAGAGCGAAAACAAAGCTGGCGTGAATCTGCATCTTGAATGATGTCTCAAAAGTATGGTGCGTTGGGGTATTGCGTTGAGTAGGATTTGTGGTTGTTGCTAGATGGCTGACTTGCTAATCTTCGAAGCGAACTTGGCGAGAACTCGGTTACTTATATAGTAGTAGATGTTTCATGTCGTATTTCGCTTGGGTGTAAAATAAATTTACCAACTGAGGCACTAATCATTTTTTGAGGATATACTGCGTGTCATCCGCAACAAATCGATCCGAAAACAGACCGTAATAGCGTAACATCTGACAGAGACATATTCTTGTCACTACCAATGAACAGTAAGCCGGGCAAACATTTTGTTCATTCCTCCGTCGGCAGTTGTACTATGACCGCGAGGCTGTGGCTGTCTGTCTCTCCGCAAGCTTCTCTTAGCAAGGGCGTCAGCTTTGTGGAACTCGGGTTTAAACCGAACACGCTTTTGCCCAAAGTGGGTCTAGAACCGATACGGCCTCTACCGATTTAGGTGCTGCGCTGTATTCCTAACTCGGGGAAAATCTAGTTCGATATGGTACCCCTGCTTCAAGGCGCCTCAGCCCTGCCGATCGCACTGCCATGTGTGAGCATTTCGCTCCATGAGGTGTGCCGATTATCCGACTCAAAAGTGGACAGCGACTTGAATGGTCTCGCTCGCTCGAGCTGACATGTTTTAGTCTCTTGAACGACGATTCGCGTAGCGCACCATGGTCTCGTTGTGGTGAGGACGCAGGGAGGAAACTGGTAAGCAGCGCGAGGCATGGAAGCAGGGTGTTGCCAGCTTGCTTCTGAGCCTCGTGAGCCTCGCCAGAAGCAGCATAGACGGCCCGGGTGCCAATTTCTCGGGCTTCGGCCGATTTGTTGGCAAGTCTGTGGAAGAAAAATGAGAAGAGCTCGACTTGAAAGACGTATAAACACGTATACCGTTATTGCTCTCCTTCTGATCCTGATTTCGTACGCGGAATGTACGCCTTCGGCGGTAGGTGAATTTAAGTACGGCCCTCTGCTGTCTTTCCAAGTCCAGCCAAGAGCAACTCATGACAAATTGTTCGCTAAAAATATCTGACCGAATCTTTACCTGGTATGATTTTACATTCTCACGAATTTATAAACAAGCAAGGATTGGGTAGCGCTGTTTCTAGCCCGCTGGCGGCGATACTCATTGCCAGCCTACTGCGAAGCGCCCACCCCCTGCTTTGTGGGGGGTAGCCAAGTCGCAGGAACACACCTCGAGTATGCTTTTTTGGAGTCGTCTCCGGACATTACGCCCGTCTCGATGCATTGCTGGCAGTTTGTCCTTTATAGCAGTGTGAATTGAAGGCAGCTTCGTAGGCGTGCACAGCAAAGGCCAAAAATACCAATGACATTGCAGATTCAGCGCGGGGGCCAAGATAGATAAAATCTGATGGCGGCCTGTCACGACTTATCATAATATAAATATAATTGCATATTTGATTTCATAATAGACGGCGACGTCTTAAGTAACAGTAATTGCCAGTCGCGCCGCCTTCATCGCTGGACACAAGGTTCCCGCCAGCGGAACAGATCAGCACGCCGCTACGCAATCCACCAGTGAGTGCTTGACTGTGTAGAAGCCCCAGGTGTGGCCTGTCCTTCCCCAAGGACCCTGTGATCTACACGAACTGACTAGCGCGCAGTCTATTTATTGGTGCTTGAATTTCGAGTTTTTAATATTAGCATACCCCTGCAATAGAGTATTTAGCTTAAGGGAACTATCTGTGGCCATGTCCGTATAAAAATTTGTACTTTCTATATCGTTTCATTCTTTAGCTCTATTGTCCTGCGGGTATCCAACCGGTCCCCGACATGGCGGGTGACAAGCCAGTGTCCCGCTAGCCAGCCCACGAGCAAATCGACAGCTAGTTGAATGGACACTGGAGACCAAAGGCTTATTACGTAAAGTAGCCAGTGGAGAAGTTGTCGCGAAGAGGCGCGCCCTACTCCGTACCCATGGAGCAAACTGTAACAAGAGGGGCACACCGGCCGTAAACCAACCTCCCGTCCGTCGTTTGCTTATAATTAGCCGCTCCCGGGTCAATACGTAAGATAATTCAGAGAATTTCGTCGACCTAATCACAGTCATCAGCATGGTCCGTCCAATTACATTCGAGGTCGAGCAATGGATGGACCAGTATGAAGTCACGCCAGGCGTACTTAACATCGCCGAGACGTGCGCTTCATCCATCTCCATTGACGAGCTGGCAGCCCTGTCTGGCAACACAGATGTGGGTGCACCACTCCGCACCAGCACGCGGCTCACGTATGGGCCAATACGGGGCTCTCCGGAGCTGCGGAAGCGCGTCGCCGAGTTGCACACGAGTAGTAATGCCCGGCCTCTTGCCGAGGACAATGTCCTGATTACGCAGGGCGGCATCGGCGCCAACTTCCTGACGCTGTTTACCCTTTTAGGCCCTGCAGATCACGTCATATGTGTGTACCCTACGTATCAGCAGCTGTACTCGGTACCCGAGAGCCTGGGCGCTCAAGTGTCGCTGTGGAAGCTGCGCGCTGAAAGCGGCTTCATCCCAGACTGCAGTGAGCTTGAAGGCATGATGCGCCCAAACACCAAGGTATGTGGGCAGTCAGATTGAAAGAAAATCCAGTTTGTTGACGCATCTGCAGATGATCATCATCAACAACCCAAACAATCCTTCCGGCACACTCATTCCCACAGCAGTGCTGCGCGAGATTGTGGAGTTTGCAAAGGCCAAGGACGTCATTGTCATGAGTGATGAGGTCTACCGACCACTGTTTCACCAGGCGATTGATGCCGAAGCAGAATTGCCACCGCCAATCACGTCGTTCAACTACAGCAAGACGATCGTCACGGGGTCCATGTCGAAAGCCTGGGCCATGGCAGGCATCCGAATCGGATGGATCGTCACGCCAAGCACCGAAATTATGGCGAGCCTGGCAGAAGCGCGCGACTACACCACAATCAGCGTGTCGCAAATCGACGACCAGGTCGCCACCTATGCGTTAGCGAACGCCAGGGAGCCATTATCGCAGAGAAATGTGCGTCTGGCTGTGCACAATCTAGCGATCCTGCAGACCTTCATTGAGAAGCACAGCAGCGTCTGCGATTGGGTGCGCCCGAATGCCGGCACCACAGCGTTTGTCCGGTTCAACAATACAAAGGGCGAACCGGTCGACGATGTGGCTTTCTGTCTCGATTTACTACAAGAGACTAAAGTGTTGTTAGTTCCGGGGTCCAAGTGCTTTGGGAACGGAACTGGAGATTTTGCTGGTTATGTGAGATTTGGCTATGTATGTGAAACGGCAGTGCTGGAGGAGGGCTTGGCAAAGATAGCCGGGTATCTTAAGGAGAGGACGATATGAGCAAGCTTATATGCTCACTAGCCAGACCAGGTAAACTTCGACATCAATTAATGACTGTTTACAGAAACTCGCATCCCATGTATGGGTACCCTTAGCCTAACCGCGCTGCAGCCGCTAATGCACACACGTCTCGGTGACGAAGACCGATAATCTTCGATCTAGAAGCCCCAGTGGAGGGAAATTTGTTCCTCCTCGTATTTCAAAGCCTTTCGAGTTTTCATGTCGCTCTCAAGCTTGCCATGGGTAACGTGGTGCTTGCCCTCCAAGGCAAACCTATCAGCCCAATATTTCATGTCTTTTGCCTTGACTTCACATCGCCGATAGGTGCCATGAAGTCGGTCACTGTACCTAAAGAACAAAGCGAAGTTGAAGCGTCGGTGAGAGTGGTGGACTTGATGATCGCCCGGACTGAGCATGTGCTTTCCAACGACAATCTGCAGTGGGATAATGAGAGGGTGAAAGATAGCAATACAGTAATGCATCTGATAGCATGAGTGCCCAACAATCGTAGTGAACAGTGTCAAGCTCAATGGCAACAGCCAATTCCAAACGTTTGGCGCAGCAAACCAAGTCCATGCCACCCAGGGAACCCCAACTTGTAAAAAATTCTCAATAGCCTCAGCGTATCCAACAGCGAACCCATTCATCTCATGAGTGTATTCGTGGTGCATCCGGTGCAATACTCTGTACATGAATTTATTGGTATGGCTGTGGCGGTGAACTGCAGAAAAATATGCATCGTGCGCAACCATGTAGAGTACAAGGTATCCTGGGAAGGTCACTACATTGAATGACGAGTCAATGCGACCCTCTTCTGCAGAGTGAAGAGACGGATCGAGAAAGAAAAAGTACGACAAGGCGCACGGTGCAATGAAAGACAGCCCATTAATATAATTCTGGATTTTATCCTGTGTTAGCGACAGAATCATGGCATCACTCCAGCAGAAACATACACTCAGATAATTTCGCTCAACTGGCAGCGGATGGTAACGTTTGAGGATGCCCTGGAGATAAAGGGTCTTCGTTCCTTGATAAATAGCCTCACTATAAGCTACAGCCATGGACGTCAAGCCCAACGTCCACTGTTCAATCACCCATTCGGTATCAGCTTCATTGAACTCAACATCCGCCTGTGGAGACATTCAACTCACAACGATGCTCTCAATAAAGCGATGAAGAAAATGCGAGTGTCTGTCTATCACCACTACCAATTTGAAGCAAGCAGAGCATAAATCTTGCATGATAAAAGACATGTTTTTGGTATCTGTACTGAATAGTGTGCCACTGGTTATTTGTGCACAAAATCTGAGGTGGCTTCAGAGTTTGGCGTCGACACTGCGAACCTGTGGTGCAATAGCTAGAAATCTAATATGTATATATGAGAAGAAAAGCAGAGAGGTCATGTGCACGTGTTAGGCTTACCTTCTCCCTCTCTGTTCTCGATAAAACGGGAAGCAATTCATGGGTCGGTATCGGATAAGTTGATTAGTGGCGTTACGGGGGAAGAAAGCCAAATTCTTGTCTGGACAGGGGTTTAGACCCCTGCGAAGTGCCCACGCGGCCATGCCCACCAAAATTAGTACTAGAGCCCCTAACTTGGACAGTCTCATCTCTTTCCAACGTCCACGTTGATTAATCGGCCTTTCTGATTGCTCGCAAGGGAATATAAGGTTAAAGGCTTGGTACGAGGCTTCACTCATACCCATGCTCAAGATATTCAGCCGCTCAATATTCCGACCTTGGCAGCGGGCAGAAGTTGCAACTAGTTGCTGAATTGACTTGAACGTGATGCCTTAGAAGTTAGAAAAAGAACAACCTAATATTTGATATGCATATTCTGTAGTCTCATTAATTGTGTTACTTTATACACAGCGGCTTGTAGATTATGACTGGTAGCACTTGCTTAATATATGTGCTTTTGCTCTTAAGATACTAGCGGAGCATGCGATGTGGATGCTATTTATATGCTTATGAGGGAAACACAAGTACACCGTGTTCCCACACTTACTGATAAGCTAATCAGTCAGTACCAGTAACGCTACAAGTAATCAATCAGTTTTCAGTATGGGTCTTATCAATCAGTACTGATTGTTGGGGTGTCTGCGCGTGGCAAGGGTAGGGATCAAATTTCTAGGCAAGGCCCCAGAGAGCCACTCGTAGGTGTGGAGCCGGGCGAGTTGCGTAGTGACGCGTGCCCGCCAAGCGCAGTATATTAGAAATAGGCAGGGGTTTCAGCCACAATTAAGCTTAATTATTTTGTTGTGGGCGGTTAACATAAATATGCCCGGATCTGGTAATAACTTTGGACGCCATCGGCCCTATTTTTCTCTTCATGTCCTTTTCTAGAAGGATCATGGAAAAGAAAAATTGAGGTATCTCGGCAAAGCCGACGCGACATACTCTTCGTCCGCCTAACGCTATAATGGCATCAGCGATATCGCAGCACAGTCGAGAACTTGTAATATGTCGCAATTCCTGCACGATAGAGGCGCAAAGCATGGCGTATGGGGCAACACAAATAGAAAACTCGTGTGCCGAAGCTAAGCATTTTATTCAAGGACTAAGCCTATTCCATTAATTGAGGCTGGTCATGTCGCCAGGTGACAGAGAAAAGAGTCTCAACCCGCCTTTCGCCAAGTCCATGAACCTGGCTCGTGTGGTTTGGGGCCAACGAGCCAATAAACGAATCACCACATTTCCCAGTCCGTGGTGGCAGAGATTGCCAGGTAAGGCTAATCTGCTGCTTGTAAGAATCATGATGATGGAGTCCGTCATGTAGTACTCCGCACGCTAGCTGGCGCATCGGCTGAGTAAACCTACTTCTGGCAACCTTCGCCGGAATGTGATACGCTGATAGTAAGTTGTTCGAAATACCAAGAGAAAAGAAAGTGTCACAGAATAGGCACGTTACGAGGGGCAGTTAGCTGCGCTTGTGTGAAAACACACAAACAGTTACTTGTTTTTAAAGAATTGCTGTAGGTGAACAGTTTATGCTTCTCATCTGCGACGAAGCGGTGATAGATCTGTGCGACGCTAACAGGCGTGACAGAAATATAGGCGATAACGAGCGCAGACCACGTAGAAGAGAAGAGCATAAACCTAGTAGCTGACGGCATAATACTGCTGCATCCGGAAAAATATTCGTGTGATTTGCCAGCAACTTTCCGATGGAAGCATGTTAGCTATCCTACTAGGAGAAGAACGAGGCTAGTTTCTGAATTTGAACTATAACAACAACAAATGAGTCACCAAAATGTTAAGTCCAAAGTCGGTAATGTCCAAGGCTATGAGCCCCATATAGGCCGCACTTGGGATATTGGCAGTCATATCAGTGTGTATGAAAGAGTTTTATGAACATCGACTAATATAAGAACTTCTCTAGCGGAGCGGGGTATTTACAGGGCTAGAGGCAGCCCAGAAAGCTTTTAGTAGGTTGGCGGCTCTTTAAATTCTTTTTGGCTGTTACCGGGGAAGTTACGAAATTGCACCTCCGTACTTCGGCGTGCCGGTAGTGCGCTATCCCTTTCAGGGCTGAGCCTGGCCAGCTTTATTATCACTGGATCAGGACATCTTTGGGTGAACAGCGGCATATCGTTCGCTGGCCGTCGCCTACGACCTGTGCGCGGTGGGGAACCTGACACACTCCCTTTCTGGTAGCAATTTTCTAGAAGTATTTAGTGGGGATTGTTAACTTAAAAGAAGAAGAACAAGATTTTCAACAGAATCAGAAAACAGTTTACCCGTCTCCTAATCTGACAGCTGGGGGCGGAAGGGTGTAGAATTAGGCGAACACCACGCCGGACTTCACCCTAAACCTTGGGCACGCAGCTAATGGAGCATGTGGCTCTGGGCTCTCCATCGTGCAGAACATGTAGGGTGGGTCTTGAGCTAGATATGTGCTTTGTTATGCTTAATATCACTGCTGCAGGCCAGAGCCAATACTAACTTGTGGCCGTGGCAGGCGGGGTGCATGCAGGTATGGATCGGGCCAACTCCGCCTTGCAATTGCGCTCACCCCGACTATGCCGCGAGATATGCCAACACACCATGCTACTCATCTTTTCCTGCGAAGAATGTGTCGCTTAAATACCTCACTCCCCTTCCGATCTTCTTGCCAGGTTTCTCAGTCCAGCTCGGCTCCTTCCCAGTCAACAAGCCCAATCTACCTCAGATCCGCAGCTAGTTACCCTGAAAGATTGGTGCAGTCAACACCACGACAAGTTTCCTGCAACAAAAAGGGACAAGGAACTCGCTTACGAACACAATGGATCACTGTGTCGGTATGCGCTTAGCCCTCGACGGCAAGAAAACCATGGTTATTGGTGAAGAGAGCTTGATTCTGAACGGTTCGGACCCTTGGCTACTAGCCTGCCACTCGATGCGCACGAGCTAAAAGTACAAAGATCCAGGCATCAACAAGGCTCAGCGGCTTGCTTGCGGCGTTGCGGCATCGCGTAGGTTTTCCGGACTGTGGCTACTAGGTATTGTTACACTGCATGCTTTGACTAACAAGTGCCAGGTGCTTCGCCCAAATACCGGATCCCGCTTTATAACATTGTATGGGCTGCACTTTCAAATGGCAAAGTCTTGATAGACTTTGCCTCGCCATTTTCCCAAACATCTTTGAAGTGTGAGAGGTCGTACTTTGCACTCCCTTCCTGTAAAGAAGAAATGGAAGAAACGGCGCCGGATATGTTTATATCGGCTCTTCTCGCACGTGCGTACGGGCTTTCAAAGCTACGAAAGAAGGCCTTGGTGCTTATTAATCCTACGGCTGGTCCCGGAGACGCTGAGCGGCGATGGAAAACTGAAGTGAAGCCACTGTTTGAAGCGGCCAGAATGGAGTTCACCGTCGTCACTCTGCGTCGAGGAGGCGAGGCAGCCGATGTGGTCGAACACATCGACATCAGCAAGTGTGACACCATCGTGGCGTGCTCCGGCGACGGGACGCCGCACGAGATTTTTAATGGGTTGGCGAAGCGAAAAGATGCCGGGACCGCTTTGTCTCAAATTGCCGTGAGCCACATTCCTTGTGGATCAGGCAATGCTATGTCCCTAAACCTCTACGGTTCAAATAGCGCCTCAATTTCCGCATTGGCAATTATAAAGGGTATAGTAACGCCGCTCGACCTAGTATCCATCACTCAGGGCAATCGCCGCATTATCTCTTTTCTCTCTCAGGCCCTCGGCATAATCGCAGAGAGTGACCTGTGTACGGAGCACCTACGCTGGATGGGTAGCAAACGCTTCGATGTCGGTGTTCTGATGAGGATTTTCTCGCAAAAATGTTACCCATGCGACTTAGCCATCAAAGTTGAAGTTGACAAAGAAGATGTAAAGGAGTATTATAAACGCTGCGTTAGTGGCGTAGCACCAGAACGAGACGCAACCGAAAAGAGCAAGCCCGCCGACTACGGAAAGGGACTAC
The DNA here is from genome assembly GCA_002796755.1 of Paracorniculantispora psalliotae. NCBI lineage: Eukaryota > Fungi > Ascomycota > Sordariomycetes > Hypocreales > Cordycipitaceae > Paracorniculantispora > Paracorniculantispora psalliotae. Next base: position 3,529 of record PHFE01000069.1, on the reverse strand, counting down.
CGCCATTGCTGTACGGAACGGTCCAGGATACGTTACCCTCCGGTTGGAAAATGGTCACGCATGACAAAATTGGCAACTTCTACTGCGGCAATGTGAGACCTATCCCGCGCTAAGCCATTACCTGTTTATTAATATCTAATAACAGATGGCATATATGGCCCCGAACCTCAGTTTCTTTCCGGCGGCAGTGCCGGCGGATGGCTGCATTGATCTAGTGACGATCAACGGAGACTTATCACCTTTCACAGCGGCCAAAACGCTACTCTCCGTTGAGAGTGGCCAGTTCTTTGATAGTCCTCACGTGTCATACAGAAAGGTCTCTGCCTACCGAATCATTCCTCGAGAGCAGGACGACGGATATATCAGCATTGACGGGGAGAAGGTGCCGTTTGAGCCTTTCCAGGCTGAGGTCCACCAGGGGCTGGGAAGGGTTCTATCCAAAATTGGAAGATTTCAAGCGCCAGGTCCAGTCAACTGGGGAATCTAGCCATAACAGAAGCGGCTGCGGGGGGCCACTAGTAATGGAGTAGTTGTAGAGAGTCCGCACACCTGCATCTGTCGCCTCGGCCACAAATGCACCAGCTTACTTGCTACTATACGAGAGGACACCGATAATGAAGTAAGGTGTAGGGTACGGCTGTCACAAGTCAAGAACAGCCTGAACTTGCTCTCAGGTAGCACAAGATAAAAAATAGCCGAAAACAGTCTGTAATACCTCCCTCCCAAGTCAGCTGCACTGCTATCGAGTCCTTGGCTGCTCATCATCTTCATTCGTCTTCGTCTAGTCTTATTTTTCGATCCCCCACCCAAAAAGAACACGAGTACGGAGTTCTAAAGTCCACTGAAATGTCTCTAACTAGATATTCTGCATCCCCAAGAAGATACAAGCACGGGATTGCGAACCTTCCATTTTTCTTTTCCAGGACATCGCTAAAGTTGCAATTCTTAAATATTGGACGACCAGGATCATTTACTCCTAGAAGCAGTTGAATGGCCGAGCTGGAGTCCGTCGCTGGAAGCGATGTCTTGCCCTTCCTGTTGAACATTCTGCGATTTCGACCGGAGAAAGTATAGTCGGCGCTTTGAGTCCAGGATAGAATAACATGATTCGGTCTACTGGAAACTTTACCATTGCGATCATACAGATAACGTACTCCACGGCCTAAGAGGAATTCATTCCTTGCCCCTGTTTGTAGACCATCAGTCTCCATCTGTGGCTCCAATCCTTCTACTAGCCTTTTGAAACTGTAGTCATCTCGGATTACACTTCTCCAAGCTAAGGCATGGCTTTTTTTGGCACCTTTGAAGTATTCAGAGCGAGTCCACATCTGTACGAGGCTTGAAAACATGACTGGATCGAGTGAATCCATAATCATTCTTCGGACTTCGGCTGATAAATTTTGGATCCCGTCTTTTACGCTTATCGGAAGCGTTTCCTAAATTCTTTTTTTCTTTGACGTGAAGAGAACGTCCAGCTCTTCGAAGGTTTGCCTTGGGTTATTTTTGAGCGGCTTAATATCGCGAAGCCTATTCTCTAGTTCACATTCGCACTCTCCTGGTCTAAGAGAGAAAGCCCGCGTTATGTCCAGCCCGTCGACGTTGCCGTTATACGTCATTGTGGGCGTTGTCGATATGTGGCACGTGAAGAAAGTATATAGGCACTGTTTTTCGAAGAAGAGAGCACTTGCGGCACCCAATCCTACTTCGTTTCGTCTTGCCAGTCGAAAATCTCCAGGTCATATCTGACCGCCGCCCCTTGCAACGGCGTAAACACCAATATTCAGTTCGACGTTGCAGTCTTCCATATATAGAGTGTGTTTGCCCTCAGAGGTCCATTCCCACGGCTTAAGAGACCGCAATAGTAGTGATAGCCACGGATAGCCATCTAGCCACCGGTCTAGGCCATCGTCGGATACTACCTCCAGTGTGATATACGCCCGTTGTGCGTATCTGCTTCTTGTAGCTCTTGGAACATTTTGTACGCCTTCGGATAGTGTCAAAAGATCGATTCCGAAGTAGTAAATTATGAAACCAAGCTCTCGCATTGCGGCAATGTACTCTCTGCCAGCCTGACAGCTAGAAAATATCGTGGAGGTTATCGAGTCGAAGTTTTGAACCACCTGGCAAGCTTATTGTATCTCATCTTCACTACGTATTGTTTGTGGTATCTGATTGGCCTGAGCTTATGATATCTTCGTGATACAAATCAACAAGTTATAAAGGAAACACCTCCTACTATATTCGGAATCGGGAGCGGTCTGTGCGTCGCAGCCTGTCTCGAGTCCAGCTTTGGAAAACTTTAAGGACACTTTTTAAGTGTTACAGTAGGAGGCCTGATTGGCGGTATCAATGGCTGCATGTAGCCAATTGAACACTGAAGCGTCATATTCCGCTGAAAAGAAGCTGTTCCTGACCGTTGAAAGGCAACTGGACGGCGACAATTCTCAGCGTCTGTCACGGGCGTTGCTGCACGATGCAGGTACGAGACTGGCACGCCTGTCACAGCGGGCAAAAACAGCGCGGCAATACACGAATGATTCTTGCTTGCCTTGACCCAAGTAGCATAGCAGACGGGCGGAGGCTTAAGCTGTAGCAGCCAGACCGCAGCGGCCAAAAGCTGGTTGTACTAAGGCAGTAATAAACAAGGAGCCATTAGCCACTGCTTAATCTTGTCGGTGCGCATTTCGCTAATGTAAAGTTGCAAATCTTGAAAGCTGAGTGCGTGGCAAGTCATTTGGACTGACAGATATTCCTTAACGTCGAGTCGTCTGCTGCATCGCTACAGTGAAAGGCGTTATTCGCGCCGGTTTACGTTAATTTAAATACAGTTTTTATTAATAAGTATAATAAGATTATATATTATTTAAATATATATTCTATTAGTATAACGTGTCTAATAAGCGAGTCGCCCAGACAAGTAAGTCACCTACTTTCCTAGACCCTANCTTTCCTAGACCCTATAGTCTTTAACTATTAATAATTTAACTACTATATAAGAAACCATCTAAAATTAATTAGAATCCTCTTCCTTAGTGCTTTCTATATTTATAATATAAGTATATATATTATAGCTAGTCTTACTATAGGTACTATATTAATGAGTATGAGTTTTAACTTAAGGCTTATAACTACTATAAGCCTATATTTTATCCTTTACTTAATTATCTATATCTATTTAATCTAGTAAATCCCTTATATCTTATATAAAAAGAGACCTTTTAGCTTAAAGTCT